>WBND01001575.1:64815-81450 GCA_013398595.1 Tychaedon coryphoeus
AGAATCTGAATTTAGCTGTAACTTCTGATTATTTTTTATGCAGTAGCACATTAAAGCTTTCAAAAGGGCTTGGATTGAGTAGACATTAAAGCCAGCACATTGTCCTTGCCCACATCCTACTTTGTGATATTATTCTCACTAACAGCACATAGAAAATGTAGCAGGAAAGACATGATTGTTATTGTAAGTTAAGAAGAAAAATACAAACCTTCTTGTCCTGGGAAATAAAGAAAGGAGCAATTTCCAGGTTTTTTTACTTTGTTTAGACTTAAACTTCCCTGAAAGCTCAGCATGAAAGTTGAGATCAAAATCTGCCCTTGAGGTTGGGCACAATCAGAAGTGAGGAGGAAAACTGAAGGGTGGGTGATTTGTCTTTATTTGATGAGCTTTGCTCATGGAATAAAGAAGCTAAAAACACTGGGGATGCTTTCCTTTCCCTTTGGAAGCAGGATCTACACCTGACTTTTCCAGTAAAACTGTTGTAAGTTTTGGAAATGCCTCCTCTGAATGGTTTTTCCTTGAAGGAAATGTAGGAAAAGGGATCAAAACAGCTTAAAATGCTCCTCTGCCCTGAACCTTTCCTTGTGGATCTGATATGGACAAGAATTAACAAAAAATATTTATTTCTGGGGATAATGAAGAATATTTTCAAATGCTAGAAATTAAAAACATAAAAATAAAAGTAATTCTATTTGAGCCCTGAACTCCCAGAGATGAGTCCTGGGTGGAAGAGCTGTAGTGTCACTCCTTGGAGAAGGAGTTGGGGCTGGGCTGGGCTGGGCTGGGAGGATGTGGCAGCCAGAGCTGACCTCTGCCTGCTCCTCCTCACTGCTTAATTAATGGCACTGACGAGGAAAGGCCAAAGGTAGAGCTTTGAAGAGAGCTGCAGCTCCATGGGAGCGTGCAGAAAGAGCTCTTTGTCCCTTTTATTATTATTTTTCCTGGGTATGACAAGGAGCTGGCAGCTGGGGAACCATCTGCTTTTAAGGGTAGGACTCTGTCAGGATTCTCCTGCTTTTTAAGGAGCTGAGGCTTGAAATGCTTTCCAGGGATCCTCCATCAGTTGGGCTGAAGAGATAATTCCAGGAATTTACCAGGCTCTCATACTCACATGATGACATTAAAACATATTTGTTGAGCTGTTCTACTTTTTAAATTATTTCTTCCTCAATTCCTCGATTTGCTGCCTTCCTATTTTGCTTCCTAAATGCAGCTATGGAGAATCCCATGAACTTTTTGAGGTGGGAAGTTTATGCACAGCACAACTGTCAGTGTGATTTAAAGCAATTTTAATAGTGGTTTTAATAGTGGGAATTTTCTGTGTTTTTCCTCTCAAGAGGGAAAAGCTTCCCTTGATGATTTAGGGAGGCAGGATATAGAATGAGAATTTAAACAAACTGCTGCTTCTTGAATTTAAGTCTCTAGAAGCTTTTAAATTTCTGTGTCCATGTGTTTTCACCTATTCCAGTGTTACTCTAAAAGCTGTCAAGGATACTTTCAGTTTCTAATACACAGAAAAAGAAACTTCCATGTTTGAGACACTAATTAACCAAGGAAGGGAATTGTTTGGAGTAAAACCCAGGGTCAGCAAGGTGACAGCAGAAAGGAGGAAGTCAACCCAAAATAAAACAGCTGGTCCAGTGACAGGGACAAAACCTCTCCTGCCTGAATCCTGCTCTGGATCCCATCTCACAGGAGCTGATAAAAACTTTTGGGATTTTGCCTTGGGATGTGTCCTGTGGTGATGCTGCTCTTGTTAATGGCTTTTATTCTGTGTCATAATCTGAATTTCAGTTGTAATAACCAGGTTGTTTTTACCTGAGTGTTCCTCTAAAGTGGGAACATGGAGATTCCTTAGGAGCAGCACCTGGCTGTCAGTTTTTCCTCAGTGATTTTTCTGGGATAGTTTTGTAAGTTTTTTTTATGGAGTTTTGAGCATTGTGCTTGTTTCAGTGTGCACATAAATTAGAATTTAAGAGCTGGAGTACCACAGCATTACAAATTGTGTGCAGAACTGTGCTAGAAATACTGAAAATGCTTCTATTTTGGTAAAAAGACATGCAGAATCAGAGGCTGGCTGAAATTTGCAGGTGCTTGTGGGGTGGTGAGAGCAGGGACAGAATTGAACTGGGGGGGGAAAAATACCCAAATTCACCAAAAATCCCCAAATTCAGGTGCCAAACCCACGTGTGTTGTGCAGCATTTTTAAAATGACTGCTGGGAGCAAAACATCTTTGCTTTGTGATTGGAAAATTCAACGTTTCTCCTGTTTCTTGGGATGAAGTTTTGGTATTAACAGAGGGAGGGGAAATCTCTGTTCAGAGCGAGCTGTCCACAGATGAATGTTACTTGAAAGAAGAAAACAGAAGTCACATCTGTACAGAGCTATTTTTGTGTGTCTCTGGTTACTGGTGCAGTACCCAGCACCAAAATTAGGGCTCCCTCAAAGCAGTCACCAATGCTGATTTGGTGGCTTGAGAAACCTTCTGTTTTCAGCTAAAAATAATTCCTAGATAACGGCCATGAGACACTTTTCAGTACTAAAGTGGCTCTGCCTCCTTTTACAGCCTCTGGAAACGCTGCAAAAACCCTGCAAAAATCCAAAACTGGGGCTTTTGATACAGCTGGGTTTTTTTTTTTTTTTTTGTAAAGCAGGAGCAAGGAGAAAGTTCTGTGGAGATGTGATTTGGTGCCATCCTGCAGGTTTTATTTTCCAGGCTCAGGTGCAGGACAGCCCTGTTGGATTTTTTTTCATTTTCTTCCCATTCCCACCAAATTTCCAGCTGCAAATTCCTCCCCCCAGCCTGCTGCATACATAACTCTGCCTTTGTGCCTGTTCTGGTAAAGCAGAAGGGAATTTTCTTCCCCCTGCCTGGGTGGGGGCAGAGGATGCCAGGAAAGATTAAAAGGGCTCAAGGGCTGCGGCGCACGTTGGGCAGGGCAGATAATGGGGCTGCTCAGGGAGGCTCCAGCAGCACCCAAAAAATCTGCTCCCAGTATTTTCAAACCTGGATCCTGGGGGTAGTTTGTTCTTCTGTACAAAGCAAGGCTCAAGTCTGGGTTTTTGGGCTTGTTTTTGGAAGAAGGGAGCTCTGTTTGCGGGCAGGGAAATTCTGCACGTGGGCTCAGCTCTGAGAACATCCCTGTGGTTTAGCACAGGGACACAGATCCCTGGGTTTTCCAGGCTGCTGGAGACTGGCTGAGGTCTGAAGGAAACCACCCAAAACCCCTCCTGTCCCAGCACAGCCATGTGTGGATGCCAGGGGCTGCTCTGCTGGGAGCGTGTGTTTTCTGCGTACATGTGGCAGTCTGGGTAAATATAAACCCGTGTGGTAAAAGCCTGGCCTAAAATAAGCTGGAGCTGGTGTTCCTTCTGTCTCAGCTTCTGGAAGCCATCTTAATTATCAAATATTGATGTGGTAGTAGAGCTCAGATGCTGACATTTACGTTGGATCCTGAATGCAGAGGGGAGACAGTTTCCCTTTTGAAAAATGAATGGTTGTGGAGGGGGAGTGAAAAAAACAATGCAGGATGGCTGTGGAGTTGTCTGTGGAGCACACTTAATGCTTGATTAAATATTTAATTTAGCAGCAGCGTCACACTCTACTGTGAGCCATGAAATCTTGTTATGGAATTATAATTTCTTAAAAAAGAATAAGCATGCTACCTAGTGACCTGGCTTGTGCTATGTTTAGTGCTGGATCAGTAATTCTAAAGAAATGAGCCTCGAGTGTTTTACATTGAATATAAACAGTGGGAGCGAGTGTGTTTTGAGCCTGAATCAATAGAATGGGGTCAGATTCCTAGAACAAGGTGGTTGTGGGCTCTTTTTGAGGCACAGCTCTCCCATATCCATCCATCTTCAGCTGCTCTTTCCCTCTGTTACCTTCTCCTTCCCTGCACACAGCAGGGATAACTTGAATTCTTCTCCCAGCCTCTGTGTGCAGCGTGCTTTTCCTTGTTGCAAAATGCCTCAGGGGCTCCTGGCTGCAGGAGAACTGGCTCTGGGGAGCTCTGAGTGACCAGTGTTCCTCCTGCTCTCCTCTCCCGAGCAGCACATCGCCATCCCCAGGCCCGATCGCCCGGCGGAGCTGCGGACCTTCACCTTTTATCTCTCCAATATTGGCAAGGACAGCCCCCAGGGGAGCTTTGACTGCATCCAGCAGTATGTATCCAGGTGAGTGGGGCATCCAAGGAAAACCCAGCCTTTTTTAATTGCTTTAATTTTATTTTTACCCTCTCTTCTGGAGCATCTTTTCCTTAACAAAGCTTAATGCACGTTCTTCCTTAGAGTCTCTGTGATCTGTTTTGATGTGGGTTTGGTTTTTTTTTGTGAGAAGCATCTCTCAGCTCCTCTGTGTGTCCCCCACTATCATTCAGCTAACACCCCCCTCCCCCAGTTGTCCTCCAGTGCCAGCCTGGTGTCCCTTTGCAGTGTCAGGAGTACCTTTTTCCATTGCATTTCTCTTGCAGCAATGGCAATATCCATTTGGATTGCCTGGGAAGCATACAGGATAAAATCACCGTGTGTGCTACTGATGATTCCTACCAGAAGGCGAGGCAGAGCATGGCACAGGCAGAGGAGGAGACTCGCAGCCGGAGCGCCATAGTCATTAAACCTGGGGGGAGATATGTAGGTAAGCAGCCACTCAGTCTGGGGCTCTGGTTCCATTTGGCACCCAGCAGCCTCTGGAGGCAAATCCTGCTGTTGTTGGCTTGATTGTGGCAGTGTGGAAAGTTCCTGGTAGCTCCTCATGGGTGATTTAGGCTCGCCTTGTGTTGTGTTGTCCTCACTTCCATCGTCACCCCAAGGGAGCTGTGGCTGTCCCAGCCCTGCAGGTGTCCAAGATCAGGTTGGAGCACCCCAAAGGTGACCCTGCCCGTGTCAGGGGTGGCACTGGGTGATTCTGAGGTGCCACCCAGCCCGAGTCCCTGTGGGTTGTCCCTGAGCAGTGACATGGCTCTGGTCACGTCTGTCACGTGGCAATGCTGGGGCTCCCTGCTGAGCCCTGCCAGTGTCCCTGCTGCTGGCCAGCTCAGCTAAAACTGCCAGCACCGTGTCACAGCTGTGCCCTGGGACTGCAGCAGGGAGGGCACAGGCAGCAGTGCCCTCTGTGAATAAACACAGACACTAAAGCAGCCTGGAACAGCCCTTCTCACTGTGACAGCAGCAGGAAAGCCTTAGCAGAGGAAATAAAACCAAATAACACAGGGAGCTGCAGAGACCCAGGGCTCAGGGCCCTGCTTAACCTCAGCTCACAAACTTTGGGCACAAACAGTTACCAGAATGCAAAGTTTCACTTTTTTTTTTTCTTTTTTTCCTCTGAGGCAGCTGCTTTTCCTGCAGCCCATGTGATCTGCAGCCAGTCTCTTCTCAGAGGATCTGTGATGAGAAGGGTTGAGTTGCAAAATGTAGAACTGACCCTGACTCATTGTCACAGCAGCCAAGTGCTCAAAGCTGAGAAAGGAGATAGTAATCAGGAAGGAAATGCATTGATTTCCTGTAGGCCAGATGATTATTTTGTTTAGCTCCTCTTTGAGAACATTACAGTAAGTGCCTGAAGTTAAAGCTTCTGAGGGAGAAGATTCTCAAAGCAATTTGCTTCCTGGAAAGATGAAGCAAAACTTTTTTTTTTTTTAAATTAAAAATACTCCTGGCTAAAACCTTTCACTGCCCTGATATGGAGACAGAGCCGTGTAAAAGCAGCAGGGGCAGAGCCTGTGCTCACAGCACTCCTAGATAAGATGTCAGTGTTTGAGGAGGAGAGCTCTGGTCCAAGAAGGAAGGGCTTGGAAGGACAGTCCTCGTGTGGGATCTGCAGGTCCTGGTGTGCCAGCAGCATCAGCTGATTCCTGCAGCCTGGGCTGGAGGCACAGGGCTGCCTCTCACATTTCCAGGAGAACACAGAGCTCAGAGCTCAGCACTTGAGCTCCAGTGGAGTCCTTCCAGGCAGCTCAGATGTGGAAAAATTTATATGAAATGTTGAAATTGGAGAGCAGCAGAACTTACAGATGTGAGCTGACACTTGAATAAATAGATATGTAAATATCTAGCTGCAGGTAAAGCTGCAGGGGGTGTGTGCTTGTAGCCACACTAAATATGTGTGCATGCATCCACAGACATGCACGTGCATAAATATTTGAAAACTCTTTGTGTCCTGGCTTAACTTAGCTTTTTCTTTTCCTATCACTGTGCATTTTGGCTCCAGCCTTTAAGTGGAAACCTCCCAACGTGATGTTTTTACTGTTCATGACCTGGCAAGAGTTAAGGCAGTTTTAGAAAGCTGACGAATCTTCTCTTGTCCCATTTCTGGAAACAAAATCCAGTTGACCTCTGGATTGTGGGATGTTTAACGTGCGAATTGGTGTCGTTCCCCCTCTCACCTCCCCTCAGCCCTGCTGAGGATGGGTTGTGCTTCCTCTCCCAGCACTGTGGTGTGTAATGAAAAGCCAGGAAATGGGGCCTGGGTTATGCAATGTGCAGCTCAGTAAAACAAACAGCGCAGACAATCCCCAGTATCTTCAGATGACTCAGTTAAAAACGTTGCTTCCTAGCAATGGAGCAGTGCCCTGCTGGAATAAACCTTCCCAAACACTTGCAGTAAATGCTGGATGTTGTTTGTCCTAGTGAAGGTCACTTTCTCCAGCCCAAGTGATTATTGATTGGATCTCCAGGTTTCTAGACATTGGAACTCCCACGTTTTGTTTTCAGCTTTGCTTGGTTTGCTTTTGGTAGCAGGAACCTGCTCCTGTGTTTGAAACAATCCCAGTTCTTTGATTTGGGCTCTGGTGAGAGATGGTGTGAGGGTTCTGTTTTTCAGTAGGAATGGGAAAAAAAAAATGAATTGTTGGATCGTGCTGTCAGCAGCCAGGAACCACAGTGGGGATGGAGCTGAGATGCACTTGTGAGCCAGCTTTATGTTGTCACTTATCTGCAGAGGCAGTGGGGAAGGGGTTATTCCATCAGCACAGGCAGCACCCTCATGAATAGGCTGATGGCCCAGTGTCAGCCCCATTCATGGGGCCGTGTTTGGAGGGGGAAGGGAGGTGGACCCAGCCCCATAAAGTTCCTATTGTTCTAAAAGCAGAAACATCTGCTGGAGGAGCTTTTTTGCTGAGCTCAGCAGCGGGGAGCTGCTCGTTGACCAGTTCTGGTCTTTCCACTCCGTATTTCCCACTCTTCTACATAATAATGCAGAATTTTCTCCTCGTAGGGAGGGCAAAAAATAGTTCGATTAACCGTGGGGATACGTGCACTTGGGATAAATGAAAAGCTGGCAAACAAAGGGAGCTTTATGTGAGCTGGTGGCCAATAATACTCAGGTTTCCAGAGCTTGGTGTTGCTGTTTACTTGTTACAAGCTTGTCATGAACCATAAACCTCACGGGATGCTCTTTCCGGCGGCGCGTCGGGACAGCGGGGGCGTGCTGGCGGTGTTTGTCCTTCCTTGTCACCTCCTGCCACTTCCCTGGGGTGTGATGAACTCCAGATTTTTGATGTTGACAAAGCCCCCCTGACTGGCCTTTTGCGAGGTGACCTGCTGCACTTCACTATTCTCATCTCATTTTTAGGCAAAAAGGTTCAGGTGCGTAAACCTGCACCAGGAGCTTCCGATGCTGTTCCCTCCAGGAAGCGCCCAACGCCAGTCAACCTTGCCAGTGCAATAAAGAGAGGCAATAGTGCCATTTCCCAGAGACCCTTCAAAGATAGGGTTGTGCACTTACTGGCACTAAAGCCTTATAAGAAACCTGAACTTATTCTCAGATTGCAGAAGGATGGACTTTCTCAGCAGGACAAGGATTTGCTGGATAACCTTCTGCAACAGGTTTGTACTCTGATGAAGGCAACGATTTAGGTAAAGGGAAAAAAATGTCTTCTCAGCATCCCCACCCCCCCTCCCGTGGCAGTGGAACCTGTTATCTCCAGGCTGCAGCTGAATGTGACTCTAAAGGCTGTGGGGGACACATTTCTCAGCTCCCAGTGCTGGTGCAGAGATAGCAGGAGCCTCCCGTGGCTACGCCTCAGGTTAGGGGGGTGCACCCAAGCTGGATGGTTTTGGCTCACCAGATCAGTCCCTTTTAGAGGGACACTTCTGCTTGGTCATGGGGAGGATTCTCTTAACAGAGGATCTATAAATTATTCAATTATAACCTCTAAATCTCTGTTTTATTTCCATGGACGTAAAGGAGCTCTGTATTGGTACAAGTTTTGTATATGAAGGAAAAGATGTCCCCATTTTTTTTGTACTCCTCTGAGCCTTTCCTGCCTGGAAGTGCCACTTCTCAGGTGTAAAGATGATGCAGCTCCTTGCCAAGCACATTATTTGTGTGTCAAGTGTGAAAGCTGTCTCCAAGCTGAATCAGTTCCTAGCACTTTGAGTCACATTAAAGGTGCCATTTTAGGCCTCGCAGTAAACACCTTCATTGCTTTATTAAACACATCATGGCTATTTATTTAAATGCTGCAGCTGCCTTCTTCTGGACTGCAATATATTCTGGAAAAAACTCCTTTTTTTTTTAAATATTTTTATTTTTTACTCCTCTCCATAAAGAATAAGACAGGAGTTCACTTTGCCCAAGGGCACAGGGCAGGTCGTATTAAAAACAAAAGTCGCAGCTGGCACAACTCGTTCCTTCCTTAGATTTTAATCCCAGAGAGCCTTTAATTTCCCAGCAGCTTTTCCAGAGCACTTTTCCAATTCTCTCAGTGAGTTTCAGGGTAGAAAACTCCTGTTCCTGACGCTGACTTTTGATGGTGCCGTGCCCCGAGCCCTGGCGGGCGAGCGGCGCGTGCGGCGCTGGCCACGGGGCCGGGCTCAGTGCTGATTTGGCTGCAAACGTGGTGCTCGTAAAGTTAATCCCTCTCAGCCCTCCCAGGGCTCCCATCCACAGGCAGACACAGATAAGCTAAAAATTACAGGCTGTGTTAAAGCTACACAGCTAAATCTGTCTAGGTGTGGGTTTCATTGTGCTCTTGCATCTCTCGCAGGACTCCGTGTTCCTGGCGGCCTTTTTGCCTCATTTTGCAAGGTTTCTATTTTTGGGAGGGTTGGGGTGGAGCTTGCAGAGTCCCACACGAGCAAAACAAGGAGGTAGCAGCTCTCAGCCTCTGTGCAGAGAAAAATCCAAGTTGTTCTTCCTGGGCTTCAGGATCAAGCAGGAAACGGAGAAATTCTGGAAGAGGGTTTTTCTTTTTTTTTTTTTTTTCCAGTGAAGGAGAACCTGGATTTGCTTTTGTCTCCTGGGTGTGTTTACAGGGATACCTCGATGTAAAACACAGCTCAAATTCTTGTTGTATTTTGGCTCAGGATTTTGGAAAGCTGGCAGGACTGAAAGGAAAAACAAAGTGTTTGTCATGTAAACTGATAACTGGGCTTTCTATTTTTGCTTATCAGGAGAGTTTGCCGTGTTGCTTGTGCAGCCTTTTGCTCTGAAATTCCTAGATTTGTAATATTTTTAATATTAGGTTGTAGCTTCCCTAAAGCAAAAGCAGAGGAATCAGCAGCATCTTCAGTTCATTCAAGGCTTCCCACTCCTTTGCTTGTTTTTGAAGCATTTTCCTGCTGTGTGGATAATAGAAATCCCTGAGCACAGCCACGTCCTGAATGGAGAACAGTAATCCCTAAACAGATGCACAAGATCTCCATGCTCTGAATAAAAGCATTTTCCACTTTCAAGGGTAGCAGTCCCCAGGCTGAGGGGCTCCAGCAGGGAATTTGGGCTGCAGCTGCTGGCTCTGCCTGGCTGTGGGCAGAGCATTTGGCACCTGGGCCTCCTTATCTCTCTTCAAAAACACATTCAAGGCTTTCTTTTCATTTGAAACTTGCAGTGCTCTGCAAGCTGAGGTTACCCAGAGGAGCTGCCCCATCCCTGGGAGTGTCCAAGGCCAGGTTGGAGCAATCTGGGATAATGGAAGGTGTCCCTGCCCTTGGAATTTGATGGAACCAAACCATTCCAGGACACTCTGAATCATTCAAGAGAGGTTCACTCTCTGTGAAAGCTTCACTGGGGTTTTTTGCTTCGTGCCAACTCTTGATTTTCATGCATGTACCAACAGGAAGCAGTTAAATTTTCAGTCAGGCTGTGGAAAGACTGATCCAAGTGGGATGACTCCTTCCCAAGTTGTTTCCATTCTAATCCAGCTGTGCCCATTCCAGCTGTTTCCATGCAGACACCACGCAGGGTTTTGTGTGGGGTTGGATAAAATGTCAGGCAGCTGCTGCTGCTGAGCTCCCTGCAGTGCTCTGCTGGAAATCCCAGGTTCTGTTCTTACCCTGGAGAAGTTCTCCATAAAATCCAGGTGATCCCAGGGCATTCTGCTCACAGCTCCCTGAGAAAGCAGCTCTCTGTGGCCTGTTCTCTTGGCTCCTTAGTGAGAAGTTATCTCCTGGCAATTGTTAACCAAGTTATCGCCCCCAGAGTTCCTCTTTGGCCATAAACTGCCCCGTTTTGGCTGTGGGACAGGTGTGATAAGTGAACTGCCTGTTCCCATTAAGGTTTTATTTCCAGGTGTTTCCATCAAAGTGGTGGTGTGCTGGTCCAGGCTCCCCAAGCTGAATAATCTCTTTTAGATATGACTTATTTGCCACTCAACTGGCTGTGCTTTAGAAACTCATTATGAATTATTGCAGTGACAAGGCGAAAGGAAAGGCACAGTTTGATTAAATAATCTTAATAATAAGGGAATGAAATATTAAAGTCTCTCCTTGTTCTCTGACACTACTAACAGCTGCTAAGTCTGCTCAGATTTTGCCTTCATCTTAGCTCTTGTTTGGTGGAGGAAGTGAGAAAATGAAACCCTAATGATGTTTTTCCAAATTCCTTCTGTTCCAGGTGGCAAATCTGAGTGCCAAGGACAGCACTTTCACACTGAAAGATTGTGTATACAAAGAAGTGCAGAAGGACTGGCCTGGCTACTCAGAAGGAGATCAGCAGTTGTTGAAGAGGATCCTCGTTAGGTAATTATCCATTTTCTTCTCTCTGATACCATCCAGGGAATCCTGGGCTGGGGAAGATTTTGTAAATCGGGTTTGTAAGTTGAGTGTGTGATCTATTTTGGCATGATTCTAAACTGTAGGAGTGGACTAAACTTGAATATCCAAATGGATCCACATTTCACATCATCCTGGGCTGTCTTTAAATCATTAAAGGCAAAGCTTGGGGGAAACCTGGCTGGGAGCAGAGCTGGGAGAGTTAATGCTGCTGGTGTCAGATCCTGGGAGATGAGTGGATTAAATGTCTCCAGCTCAGCTCTCCTTTGAAACTCTCCTTTTTTCCACATCTTCCTGTGCAGGCTGAAGTGTTTCACCCCTCAATCTGAGATTTGATTGAAATTGTGGATGCATGGAAAAGCAAGAGGTTGTTCTGTAGGGATAAATCCCTGAAAACTCCTGCTTGGAGAGTGATCTCTGTTCCCATGTTCCCTCCTGGAACAGCTCTTAACACACTCAGTTCATCCTTATTGCTGAATTTTTTTTTTCCCTCTAGAGATATTTTCCTTAGGAAAAGCTTGGAAGCTTCTGGCTGGCAGGGAAAAAGACCAAATCTCCCATTTTTCTCCAAAATTGTGCTCTGACTGTTGATATTTTTCAGTGCCTTGGTACAGATTTTGTCATGCAGGCAGAGCTTTTACTTGTGCTTTATTTTATTGCACTTTTGGTTAAGCTGAAGCACAGCGTGCTCTGTTTGAGCACTTCCATGATTTAAAAGCACAATTGACTTGGAGATGAGACTTTTTTAAACCAACAGAAAACTTGCACTCCAAGTGCTTTGGAGTGCTCAAGGAAAATCAAAACTCATTTAAATGGCCTTGATGTGAAATTGTAATTAAAAGGAAAAAATACAGCTGTCATGCAATCTTTATGGCTTACAAAAAAAAAGAAAAAGAAAAAAAAACCCAAATTGAATTTTTCCCTGTAGAAAAACCATGTTTACTACCTTTTCTAGAACTGTGGCATTCACTTGGGCGAGGGTCTAAAAATAGACCTTGGAAAGGATGTATTCAACTGTAAAAACAAAGCCCTGCTCAGGCAGTGCAGGTAATGAGGCTCCAAAATGGAAAAAAAACATGTTGGGTTGAAGACAGGAGAAAAACAGGCCCAGCAAAAGGGCAAAGGAGGGAGCAGACGTCGGGGTTTGCATCACCAGCCATTGTTCCTCCTGCATTTCAGGGCCAGTGGCCACTCAGTGCCTAAGTGATTAACACATCTGCAGGTATTAAAGCTGGGTCTAACTAGGCTTGGTTAAACCAACTGGTTTTTTCATCCTTTTTTGTGTTTTCCATCCCTCTGTCACTGCAGCCTGCTCTGGGGTCCCAGCTGTAAATGAGGTTTAAGGTCCTTCCAACCCAAACCATTCCAGGATTCTCTGAAATCTTTCCTCTGCTGAATTCAGTGCTTTAAAACTCCTTAAATCCATAATTAACAATTAAAAGATGTGGCTTGCTCAGGCTGATCAACCCCCAAAAACCACTTTCACTGGGCTGCTTGGGCAACATCAGTGTCCCCATTTCCACAATCCCCAGCTCCTTTCCTTGACTTGATCTGTGGCTGCTGAGGTTGTTTGAAATAAAATTAAACAAAGGCAGGACACTGGTGACACTGCAGATGTCTAAATATTGCTGCAACACAGCCCAAGGTTCAAGCTCAGGTTAGAAGCCAAATCTTGTCAAGTCCTGGGCATTATCTCTGAGATAAATCTTCCCAATGTTTAAAGGATATGAGTGAGCTTTAATGCTGATTCCAGTTTCTTGTGGAAGAATTTAAAAGTGAGTTATTCAGGCTCCACAGCTCCTGACAAACTGACTGCAGAGCTGCTTTATTAAAACCTTTAACCCTGAATTCTTTTTTTTTTTTTTTCAGTTTGTCAGCTGCAGCTTGATGCAAGAGTAGTTGTTTGGTTTTGTTTTTTTATTTTTCTGGGTGATTAATTGAGGGGCAGTCTGGTGTCAGAATTGTTGGGCAAAGTTGGTGGGCTGGGAAAATACTCAGAGATGTGGAGAGGAGCAGAGACCCAGCCTGGAGGGGAATTTAGGCACTCTGATGATTCTAATTGTACTTTTTGTTGCTACAAAAGGGTTTCTTTATTTGTCCAGTACCACAAACACAGCCCAGAGTAGCTCTGTTTTGCATAATGCAACTTAAAAGTATTATTGGGAAGCCCAAAATGTAAATCCTGGTGGACCAATAATACCTCAGCAGTTCCTGTTATAATGCTGCTTTTCCTGGACCCAGAGGAGCTCGCTGCTGAAAGGGCTCCTGTTGCCATAAAATGTTGTTTTAATGATGCTAATGAGTGGGAGAACTTCTTCCTCAACATCTGAGCTTGAGTTTCAGCCCCTCTTCAGTGAGCTTTGCTTTCTAAGTTGTCTCAGAAAGCAGAAACTGAGTAGAAATTTGTTTAATTATTGTCTCCCTGAGCTGTATTTCAATCAGGAGGAATAATATCTGGTATCCTTTACACCTTAAAATTCGATGCTACTTTTACTGATCCCCACATGAATTGTGTTTCTGAGGCTGGAATTGATTTGTTTTAATTCTTATGTCACCAGTTCAAGAGAAAAAAGGTAAAATCACTGAAAAAGGAGTTCCAGCCTCAACAGGGAATCTTTTCATGTGCCCAAGAGCTCAGCCTTGGCCCTGTTGCTCCAAGGTGTTCCCTCCATTTCCAAAGACCCACAAAAACCAAGGAAAGCAAGAAAGAAATGAACGATTCCAATTTGCCGTTGATGTTTTCCTGTAGCACTTTCTCCTTCCCAGATTTTCTCAAGAGACCAGAGCCTGAACCAGATCCTTTCTGGCACCTCCAAGCAGAGTGTGAGCCCAAGGAAAGCTCCAGGTGTGCAGTGCCAGCTGTGCCCCTGTCAGCAGCCCCCGGTTGTGTTTTGCAGGAAGCTGTGCCAGCCCCAGAACAGCGGCGCTTTCCAGGGAGAAGCTCCTTCCCTGAGCCCTCCAAAGGACACCCTCAACTCCAGCTCTCCCCCTCAGGTGGGTGATTCCCCCCTCCCAGCCCCTGGGTCCGTGTGCTCCTGATGGATTTGGCTGCTGGCTGTGCCTGTCTGCACCCTGTAATCACCTGCTGTGGGGTCAGGAGGTCTTTGGGGTTTTATTTCTGGTTTATTAAGTTGGAGTCTCATTCTGGCTTTGCTCAGCATCTGTTTCTCCTCTCCTCAATGAGGGCCTGTGGGGAGGATCTCTGACAATGAGGCTCAGGTTTAGTTTTAAGGGCTAAATTCCTTTTGCAGTGCCTCCATCCCTCCTGGAGTTCCTGGGAGAACGAGCTTGTGTTTTCCTCATTACTAATAATTGAGTGGAACGAAGCTGTAATAAGCAGCTCCCAAACACGGTTGAGTTATTAAAACCCTTGACCTTTTGCAGCCTAATTGCCATGACAGATCAGGGGCAGGTTGGGCTGCTCCTGCCTCAGAGATGCCAGAGCAGGGAGCTGTGAAAAGAACATTTTGCCTGCTTTTTCCATGACCATAAACCACACAGGAGCCGCGTTTGACGCGTGTCAAGCGAAGCCTTGTCCCCACTTCTCCCAGTATCTCCCAGCACAGGCGTTGCTGGCGTTGTGAAATGTGCTGCCTTCCCTTCTTCCAGTGTGGGTCAGCCCAGACAAGTTGAGTATTTATTCTTCTCCTGCCAATGGAATGTGTAATGCCTGCTTGTCTGGACAGACGCACCGAGGATTAGTGGCAGAGAATATTAACAGGTAAAGAAATTATGATCTCTCTGGCACTGAGAGGGAGGCAATTCTCTGGTTGAGAACAAGGACTGTGTAACTCGTTTGCCAGGTAGCTGATTCCAAATATCCTGCTCTGCTGTGGGCATGTTCCTGGTGAATGAAGAATGATCACTTTCAAGTTAGCTCAGAAAGATCCTGCTCTTGTGTCTTTTTTTTTTTTTTTAAGGTTGAAAAATCATCTTGTTTCTCTGGCTGTCTATATTTTAGAGATCCAAAGATTTTTAAGGGTGAGGTTTTGATGTCTCAGAATGACCCAGTTGAAACTTTGGGTTGGATTTAGGAAAGGCTGGTGAAACAGGGACAATCCAATGTGGAATAGAAATGTTTCCAGCATGATTCTGTCGTGTCAGACAGCAAACCACAGCGTTGTGAGCTGTCACTTTTTTAATACTCTCTGGCTGTAGTTTCTATTTAGAGAAATGGTTTCTAATGGGTGCAGTGCCAGCAGAGGATTGGGATTTGGTAGGCTGGAATGCAGAATATTTTGGGAAAGTTCAGCTGCGGAATGAAGGTGAAGAAGATTGGTAATTCTAGAAAATGGATGTGTATAACCCTCCTAAGCAGAGAGATGAGTTTGGAGAAGCTGATATTTGTTGTTTTTAGAGAAAAGGTTGTAAAATCTGGCAGATTTTTTAGCTCTGTCAGCTGTTGAGAGCCCTGCAGATGGAGATGGCCCCTCCTTGGGGAGATGGACACTGGGAGCTGATGTTGCCAAGCCGGTCGGACGTGCTGTCCTTCCCCCTTGAGCTCAGTGGCAGAACCAGCAGCTCTTCCTTAATTACCTTGACAGGTGGAAAGAATTCCTGGCACTGAGCAGTGTCCTCAAGACCCCTGAGTTAGCAAAGAGAGAGAAAATCCAGGGGAAAAAAGAGGGAATTAGGGGCTGCCCCAGCCACCATCCAGCTGCATTTCAGCGGTGGAACAACATTTCCATTCGCAAACACGTCGCGATCCTGCCTGAGACAGAAAGAAAATACTGGATTATCCAAAAGAAATACCCACAGCTATCACTTGTTTTCCTCTGGGCACGAAATAATCTTTGGCTCAGAGCTGTTGCAGCCCCAGAGCTGCCAGGTGGGCACACACTGAGGTGGTTTTGGCTGGCAGGGGCTGGGCTGAGCCTGATGGATGGGTTCTTCCATGGAGCAGCTTTTCCAGGCTGGAGGCAGCTGCCTCCAAGTTAAGGGCACAGCTGGGAGCTGCTTCCTTCTCTACCCTTGCTCAAAAAAGGGTTGCTCAGGTCACGTTGGCCCCTGTGACGTGGATTTTTAAATGTCCCCTTTTGCCTGGAGTTCTGAGAACTGAGCAGTTGGTGCTTCCTCCCCTCTTCTGGGCAATGCCTCGTTCTTGAGAAGAGGAAGGGATGTAGAAGGGGGTGAAGCTCTTTGGCCACAGAGCTGGGAATAAAATGGAGAACTGGTGAATCCCTCCCTGCTCCAGAGGGCTGAGCAGATTTTTCCTTCACAAAGACTTTGGATTGATGTTTGTATCACAGAATGGTTTGGGTTGGGAGGGACCTTAGAGCTCATCCTGTTCCATCCTTGCCATGGACAGGACACCTTCCACTGTCCCAGGTTGCTCCAAGCCCTGTCCAGCCTGGGCTTGGACACTTCCAGGGATGTTTCTCCAATTGGCTGGGGCAGGGAGAAGCTGCAGGATTTGAGTTCTAAAGGGCTGGGTTTGAAATAAGCTGCAGTGAGAGCAGGCTGGGGGTGCCATGGGCTGTGTGTGGATAATGGGGGAATCAGGAATTGCTGATGGGATTCTTTAAGCTGTCCCACCAAACTGTGGGCTCTGGGAAGCAGCTTGGGATGGATAAACTGCTTTTCCCGATGATATTTATCCCTTCTCCCCTGTCTTGCACCACCACCTAGTGGTAACATCCAGCTCC
>WBND01001576.1:11509-33987 GCA_013398595.1 Tychaedon coryphoeus
CCAATCACATCCATAATCCAATCACATCCATAATCCAATCACATCCATAATCCAACTACATCCATACGTTGGTCACAACCATACCTTGATCACATCCATGCCTTGGTCCCATCCATAATCCAGCCACATCCACACCTTGATCACATCCATTCGTTGTTCACATTTATATCAACCACATCCATAATCCAATCACATCCATACCTTGATCACATCCATGCCTTGGTCAAATCCATGCTTTGCTCACATCCGTATCTCCAACCACATCCATAATCCAACCACATCCATGCCTTGGTTACATCCATAATCCAATCACATCCATACCTTGATCACATCCATGCCTTGGTCACATCCAGACCTTGGTCCCAAGTGTCACCTCCAGCTGACACCAGCTCCTCATCCTCCAAGCCTCTGGAATATCCCATCTGGAAGGGATCTGCCATGAAACATTAGGATGATCCATGACTTCCTTGGTTTCCTGGGAGTGAGCCCAGCCTGTCCTTGTGGGATCCGGTGGGATGATGGTGAGGGGACCCATGGAAGGTGGGAATGAGGGAATCTGCAGGATGCAACTGGAGTTGCCAGGATGAGAGCAGGAAGGAACTTTATTTGGGAAAAATCAGGTTCTGTGCCTCTTCTGCTCCCTCCTGGGTATATGGAAAACTGGGAATGTCCAGCTCCTGACTAATGATGGAGAATAATCCTGGAGCTGTTGGTGGCTCCTTCCAGCCTCTCCTCCTTGGGACAAAGGTGTTTTTCCATCACACTAATGGAATGGAAACGCCTGGAATTTGCAGGATGGGATGTGCAGCCACATCCTGGCCATCCCAGCCCCTTGGGAGCATCCTCTGGAATTCCATATTTCTCCACAGAGGGCTCATTATCCCATTAATATCAGAGTGGCTCCGGGTCACCGGGAATGTCATGGGGAAGGGGCTGCTCCTTAGGGAGCTTCCCAGGGCATTCCCAGCAAGTTGGATGTGATCCAAGGGGCAAATTAAAGATCCTCACCCCCTTCCTTCCCTGGAATAACCAGCCTGGAATAACCCCTTATTCCAGAAAATACCTGTTTGATTCCAGCTCCAGGGACGAGCTTTTTCAGCCCTCCCAGACAGAGCTGTTATAGGAGTGACCAGACTTTTCCATGGAAACCCATTTTCCACGGCCACATCCCTCTCCCTGGAGCCTTCCCTTCCGTGGTCATCCATCCAGGGAGTCCTGAGTGTCCCGTCAGCGCAGAGTTGGAAAGAGCCCCTCGGAAAAAGCAGGATTTCCACCCCGCAGCTGGAAAAGCGGCCCCTTCCCTTTCCCTGCCTAATTCCGGGCGGAAACCCAGCCTAGGCTGGCAAGGGACAGAGGCTTCCCTGTTTGGGTTCGGGATGGGGATTTCTGCGGCTGAAAGTGGCTTTGTGATTTTTCCAGGAACGCTTCCTCCCTGGCTCCGGCGTGGGATGCACACGGCAAACGGGCTGTGGCGGGGAAGGAGCAGGGAAAATATTTAAACAAGGATTCGGGAACGAGCTTGGATCGCTCACTCCAAGAGCAGTTGCCGAGGCCGGTGTTAAAATGCGCTTTTCCCTCAGAGCCTCCGGAGTTTTTTAAGGACTGGGATTGGAGTTTTGCGGCTGGAAAAGGCCGTAATTAATCATTTGTGTTCCCAGTGTGGATGTGCTTCCAGCAGGTCCTGTTTATTTATCCCATTTATCCCATTTATCCCATTTATCTTCTCCCCGCTGGATCAAAGAGCCTTTTAGCACCCTGGAGTTTTCCTGCAGGGAAGCTGATCCCACGCTCATTTATCCATGATCCCGGGCAGCCCCGTTGCTGCTTCCAGCACACTCCAGCTCCACGTTCTGTGGGTTAAATCCATGGATATCCCCCGGGGCAGAGGCACATCCAGCCCCCAGCTTTTGTGGGAAGCAAGGAAAACCTTCCCTCTGGGATTCACAACTGGGAAGCTGCACCCTTCACCTGGAAGGAGGGTGCAGCCAGGTGGGAATAGGGATATTCCCTCAGGAAAGAAGTGATAAGAAGGAATGGCCTCAGGGGAAGTTCAGTTGGATATCAGGAATTTCTTCATGGAAAGGCTTGCAGTGGGACACTGGTGGAGTCCCCATCCCTGGAAGTGTCACTCAGTGCTCAGATAAAGTGGGAAAGGGACAAAGGTTGGATTTGATGATCTCCGAGGTCTTTTCCAGCTGGAATATTCCCATAATTCCATAAGGGCTTCACACCTCATCCCAATGGAGGCTTTGGGGAGAAATCCAAAGGATCCTTCCCACCTCCCGAGGCTGCCTCCAACCCCCAGAGGTCTTTTCCCACCTCCAAGGTGCTGGAATTTGGCAGAAAGGAGGGAAAATCCTGCTTCCCACCTTCCTGGCGGCCAATCCCAGAGAGCCCCACCCTCCAAAGGCGCCTGGCCTCCCTTCCCAGCTGGAATCCCGAGGGAGTCGGGGTCTGCTCCGAGGTGGGAAGGAGCAGCAGTGGGATCTGGAATTTGGGCTCTGCTCCCCATATCCTGGCTCCTCGAGCCCTGTGTTCCCCTTGGTTTTCCAAGGTTTTAAGGAGACAATAATCCCGAGGGATGGGAGCCGGAGGTGCAGGAGCTGCGGTTCCCAAAGCATTCCAGCCATGACGTGAGCACAGAGGCATTTCCAAGGCCTGGAGAGCCCTTGGAAGTCTGGCCTGGGGGTGGATCCGTGTTCTCCAAGGGCTGGAATCCTGGCTCTCCGGCTCTGGAGTGCTTCAAGTGGAATTCTTGGTCGGAGTTGCAAAAGAGCGGAGCCTCCCTGGGTGTTCCGACAGGTGAGGGGTTCAAAGCTCTGCGTGGCCTTGGAGCTCCAATGTTTCCCTGGATTTGAGGAATTCTGCCCTGGAATTGTTCCCAATTCAGGGCCTGATCCTTGAATTCCACCCAACCCGGGATATTCCAGCCTGAGGCTCCTGGGGGGATGCAGCAGCTCCAGGGATTGCTCAGAGCACGTCCAGGCACATCCCAGTTGAGCAGGGAGCTGCTGGGGGAGAATTCCAGGTTTCCCGGCTCCTTGGGTGACCTTGGGAGCTTTATCTCCGTGAGTCACCGGGAGCAAAGCCTGGACATCGAAGGGAGTTTCCCCTTGGATCTGGAAAAATTGGGAGCCAGCTCCACATTCCTTTGTGGTTTTGGGGTGTGCCAGGATCAGGAGGCATCCGGGGGCAGAATTCCCTGAGCAAAAGTGGCCTCAAAACTCTTCCCAGAGGCTGAAATCCCTGGATATTTTTCCAAGAGTTCCCCCTCCAGCATTCCAGAGGGAGCAGTGTCAATACACAGACACACTGAGTTTTCCCATCCAGCTTCCAGAGGCAGTAACAGGGGGGCCAAAAATTTGAGGAATTGTTTAATTCCTCCTTCAATTTGGGATTTGGAACCATTTCCACCTGCACTGGGAGTTGCCAGCTGGGAATATGGGGGAAATCCAGCTGGATTTCCATCCCTGGGTGCTATAAATGGGGGGATCCAGCTGGATTTCCATCCCTGGGTGCCATAAATGCGGGAACAGAGCCTTGGGAAGTCCCTGGCACAGCTCCACCTCCATCCCTGTCCTGGCAGCTCTGTGGAGGAGCTGTCAGGATTTGATGGAGTCAAGGAAAAGTTCAGGAACCTTGGAGTTTGACTGTGCCTCGGAGCTCTGGGAGCACAAATCACATTCCCAGCAGTTTTATGGGAACTCTCCTGTCCTTTAGGGGGGCTTCTACTTCAAAGTGATTGTATGGGAGAATTCCAAGGGAGTGGGGCTGTGTTCAGAGCCCAGGGAGAATTTTCCTTCTTGCAGCCTTTGGAAAAACAGGGCCTGCCTTTGGAGAGGATCCTGCTCCAAGCTGGTGGAAAACTGATTTTATTGGAGAATTCCAAGGGAATGGAGCCACTGTTGGTGGCCAGGGAGAGTTTCCCCCTTTTTCTTCTCCCCCTTTCCCACAAACCCTGGAAAAACAGGGCTCCAAAATTATTTTATGGGAGAATTCCCAGAAAGTGGAGCCATTTTGCAACTTTCCCTCCCTGTGTCCCTGAACAACGGGGCGTACAATTTGGGAAAAGCGACGGGGAGGTGGAAATTGGGGAGCAGCTGCATTCCTGTCCCTGTGCTCCCCAATCCCTAGGAATCCAAAAGCTCGGTGGGGATATCCCAGCGGGTTTTTATCCCAAAAAAAGAAGAAGCTTGGAGCAGAGGGTTGGATGCTGTGCGGGAAAACTCGTGGGTGGGCGCAGGGGCGCACGGATCACCGCGGGAAGCGAATCCCAAGGGAAAGGCCAGCTCCAGGCAGGCTGCCCCTCGGTACCTGGCTCCGGGCGCCGCTGGCAAATCTGGGATATCAAAGGCCTGTCAGCCTCGGGAACGGGACAAAGGCCGGCGCATTAATGATTAACTCCGCTAAAAGCTGCGGCTTTTTCATTCCCAAGGCGCCGGGAAGCTCCGGGCCCATGTGACAATCCCGGGCATTTTGTGGCAGATTGGGAAAAGCTCGTGAGCAAACACAGGTGCTCCGGAGTCAGGGACAACCACAAACAGCCGCAGCTATTCCGGCCGAAATTAACTCCTGTGTTTGCCTCCCGTTTTTCCTGCCGGGAGATTTTCCCTGCTTTTTTTTTAATTTTTTTTTTCAGGCTTTCAGTGTTCAGAAGAAAAGGGGATGGGAAAAAAAAAAGGGAAAACTCCCCCCAAACGCTCCTCACGTGGAAAAAGCTGAGGGAAGTTATTAAACGGGGAAATAAAATGCGCTCCTGTTTTGTTTTGGTTTTTTTAAGGAATTAATTGGGAGATCCCAAGCAAAGGCGGGCGGGAAGTTGTGGGATAACCCCGGAGCAGCGGGAGGGGAGGGAAAAGGGGAATTTGGGGATGTCCCACCAGCCTGAATGCGGGTGTGACCTCGCTGCGGCTCAGCCCGAAGGTCCCTCTAGTGGCTTTCTTTGCTTCCACGAGGAATTTTATTCCCTGTTCCAAGATCTATCCCGGCTCCCAGCCACAGCAGAAAATTGGGATCGAGTCCCAAAAGAGAACTTTGAGGTGGGAGGAATGGTGCAAAAATCCCGGGAGCAGCCTTGGGAAGGAACAGCAGCTGGGATGGGGAATGGGAATGGCAATGGGAATGGGAATGGGAACGGGGATGGGATTGGGAATGGAATTGGGAACGGGATTGGGAATGGGAATGGGAATGGGAATGGGAATGGGAATGGGAATGGGAGTGGGAATGGGAATAGGAATGGGATTTGGATCAGGAATGGGAATGGGATTTGGAATGGGAATAAGAATGGGAATGGGAGTGAGAACGGGAATGGGAACTGGAACGGGAATGGGAACTGGAACGGGAACGGGAACAGGAATGGGATTGGGAACGGGAACAGGATTGGGAATGGGAATGGGAATGGGAATGGGAATGGGAATGGGAAAGGGAATGGGAATGGGAATGGGAATGGGAATGGGAAAGGGAATGGGAATGGGAATGGGAATGGGAATGGGGCAAGGAATGGGAATGGGAATGGGAATGGGAATGGGAATGGGAATGGGAATGGGAATGGGAATGGGAATGGGAACGGGAATGGGATTGGGAACGGGAACGGGATTGGGAATGGGAAAGGGAATGGGAGTGGGAATGGGATTTGGATTAGGAATGGGAATGGGAATGCTGCCTCTTGTCCCAGCTGGAGGGACCAGGGGAGCATCCCGCTTTTCCAAAGGAGGGATTTGCAGCCTTGCAGCTGGAATAATTCTGTGGATGCTGCAGGAAGCGCTTGGCTCCCACAGTTTTATCCCTGTGGAGAAAATGTGGATTTGCACCTCAAAAATTGGGATAAATCCCCCAAAGGGAGGAGAATTCTGATCTGCACCATCCAAGGGTTTTTTTTGGGATGGGGCTGAGTCTTTGGTGCAAAGGGAGTGTGGTTTTTGGATAAGGGATGGGATACAGGGAGTGGCTTCCCACTGCCAGGGATAGATGAGATATTGGGGATTAATTCCTCCCTGTGAGGGTGGGGAGGCCCTGGCAGAGTTTTCCCAGAAAAGCTGCGGCTGCTCCATTCCCGGAAATGTTCAAATCCATGTTGGACAGGGCTTGGAACAACCTGGGATAGCTGAAAGGGAATGATCCACAGGCTCCCTTCCATCCCAATCCATGCTGGAGTTCCACCATCCATCGCCTTGGTGACTTCAGCACAAAGTGGATTTAAGGAAAAATCACTGATCCAGCTGCTGGATCATCTGGAAAATCCAGGAAAAACAACCAAGCTGCCCTGGTGGGTGGAGCAAGCGGAGAGTTGGGACAGAGAGCGGAATTCCACACGGAGAACTGGGAAGCAGCATCCAGGTTTTATCCCAAGGACAATGGCTGCAGATGGGGACATTAAAAGGGGACATTAAATTCCATGTGTTCCTCGGGATTATCCTGGAAGCCATCCCGATTTATTTTGCCAAATTGAGCTCCGGCCAATTCCTCTCCCAGGCGATGGTGGATAAATATCATTAAACTGGGAAAGATGGAAGCGAGCGATGCCCTTGGATCAGCGGGAACAAACGCTCGGGAAGGGAAGGACAAAACCGGGAAACTGGGATGCAAATCATCCAAATGAGGAGGATTAAACACGAGGGAAAATGGGATGGAGGCTGGGAAAAGTGGGAAAACTGTCGGGATGTCTTTGGAACTTTGTTTTCCAGTGAAAAAAAACGGGGGGAAAATTACAGAAATGGGTTGGGGAAACTTCTGGGGGTATTTCTTGATGAGGGAAATATTCCTCAGCTTGGGAATGCCATTCCTGTTGGATCTCGGCATTTTAGGGATTGCAGTTTTTGGGACTGAGGCCAGAATTCCTGGGAATGAATTTAAGTCTCACAATAGGGGGGAAATCCCAAGCACTTCCCGTTATCCAACGTGGATTACCACCCTGGAATATCCCCCTGTTTCTGTGTTGGGAAAAGCCAAATCCCTGGATTGATCTGGAGCAATCTGGAATTTAACCCTTCCTTTGCCTCCTCTCCAAAGAAAGGATTTTAATCTCTGGGGTTTTTTTCCCTGGTTTGGAATTTTTCCCATATAAATTCCCAGAAAAGTTTGGATGGGAAGAGACCTTGAGGAATATCCCATTCCCACTCCCTGCCATGGATAGGGACAACTTCCACCATTCCCAAACCCCATCCAAGCTGGATTTACTCCTTGGCTGAATATTTCCCATTTATCCGCTGCTTTTGGTTTCCAGGGAGGGAAAAGATGGAAAACTGGGAGATCTGGGATGTGCTGGGCTGCTCTAGGACAGGGATATCCCTTGGGATTGGGAAAAATGGAGCAGATCCAGCTTTTCTTGCTTGGAAATACCCCCTCTCCCTTCCTGCATTCCCAGTGATTCCAGACCCTCCAAGAGTCCTTGGACACCAAGGGAGTTTCACCCCACCATCCATAGGGAAATTCCAGGGGTTTTGTGGGTTTGATCCCATTTCTTCTGTCTGGAAAAGCTGGATTCCCAAACCCAGTGTGGAAAAGCAAAGGGTTTGGGCCATATCCAGGTGTATTTCCTTCCTCCCCATTCCCCCCCAAAAAAAGGCAGGAAGCAGAGAAAAGAAGGGAAGTGATCCCGTAAAATCAGGATAAAGATTTATTAGGGAGAAAGCGAACGAAGGGATGGAAAAAATTCCTTTATTCCCCAGATCCCGACTGGGTGTGTGATCAGTGACCTGGAATACGCTCAAATCCAGGATCAATTAAAGCTGGACGGAATTCCCGCCCCACACCCGCCCTCTCCTGCCTTTTGGGCAGCAGAGGGAGCAGCCACTTCCCGGCTTTCTCCGCTTCCTGCTTTTCTGGGAAGTCAACAGCCTTGGAAAGACTGGGATTGAGGAACTCGAGCTGGTTTAACTGAGGTCACTGGCAGAAAAATGGGATAGGGAATTCGGGATTTGGGAGGGAGTGACTGTGCCAGGTTCATCCCACAGTTCACATTTTCCAAGGCTTTTCAAGGTGGAAGAGACAAAAATATCCCAAATATCTCCCAGAGCCCACAGAGGGATCCCAAACCTCCCCATTCCAGATGGATTTGCCCCTTGGAATGGCTCTGAAAAGCCTGGGAATTCTTATCAGCTGCAGGTTTTCTCCTCCTGGGAGTTCATCCATCCCTGGATCCCTTTGCCCTTTATCTCCAAATTCCCATTGTTCACCTGGATTTGCCCCTGGATTGTCCATTGTATTCCAAGCCCGGTGAGATCCAAGGAAAGGTCCTTTCAGATAAAAACAAGGAATTAGCACCTCAGGATTTATTGCTGGAGGTGGAATTCCTGCTAGGAAGAAAAGCTGGAGGTGATTTCCAAGGAAATTTGCATTCGGGGATGCCAGGATTTGGGCAGCAAATTTTCTTGGAATCGGGAGGTTGTGTTTGGAAAAGTTGTGGTGTTTTAATGGGAGAAAAGTTGGGAAAAACTCCCCCAAAATGTAAAAATCCCAGAGTTTATTGGATTCCCGGCAAGGTGGGAAGAGGGAATGCCCAGCTGTGTTTTCCTTCTCCCTTCCAGGTTTATCCGTGGCAGTGGGAAGCGATTCCTGCAAATCTCCAGGAAGGGCCATGGATCTTCATTCCCAGGCTCATTTCCATGAAATAAATGTCACCATAAAAAACCGGGATCTCGGGAGAAGGCGGGAAACATATGGAGCTGTGCCAAGGAGGGCTCATTAATGTCCCACTTCCCAGCTGGAGTCCATAAAGGCTCCATTTCCCGGGATAATCGAGCTCCAAGGAAGGCTCCATGGGGGAGCCATAAAGCCGTGGAATTGCACATGGACACTGTGGAATGCCGGGAGCGGGGCAGGGCTCTGCTCATCCCGGGAGGAAAATTTGAGAGGCGTGGAAAAAGCTCCAGGAGGAAGCACAGAGCTTCTCCCAGTTATCCCTGGAATTCTGGGATGAGTGACATGGGGATAAAGGGCTGGAATTCTACTGGGGAACAGGTCCCAATCCAATTTTTAATTCCACCTCTCCCTCCCCACATTCCTGGTGACTCCAGAGGGTTTTTCTTGGGATCCTTTGATGGGAGGTGGATCCTGGCTCCAGCCATATCCGGGGGGAAATTCCAGGGGTTTTACAGATTTGATCCCATTTTTTGGCAAAGCAGAGGCTTTGGGATGCATCAGGGGGGATTTTTCCTGAAAAAAAAAAAGGACAGGAGGGGGAAAAAATACGGAAGTGCAGCCTGTGAGGTGAAATATCAACCTCATCCCATTTCCCAGCCCCTCACATTCCCACTTCCAACCCCTCATATTCCCATTCCCACTTCCCACCGCCTCACATTCCTACTCCCATCTCTTCATATTCCCAATTCCCAACCCCTCATATTCCCAATCCCAACACATCATATTCCCAATTCCCAACCCATCATATTCCCAATTCCCAACCCCTCATATTCCCATTCCCAACCCCTCATATTCCCATTCCCACTTCCCACCGCCTCACATTCCTACTCCCATCTCTTCATATTCCCAATTCCCAACCCCTCATATTCCCAATTCCCAAACCCTTATATATTCCCAATTCCCAAACCCTTATATATTCCCAATTCCCAACCCCTCATATTCCCAAATCCCAACCCCTCATATTCCCATTCCCAACCCCTCATATTCCCATTCCCACTTCCCAGCCCCTCTCCCGTCTGCTCCCAACTTTCCACCCCGGGCCTTTCCGTGCCGCCTGTTCCCTTTTTCCCGTCTTGTTTGCTTTTCCCACCACCGGCCCCTCTCCCTTCCCACCCCGGCATTTATTGGATTTCTCCCGCTTTTCTTCTTTCTCCCTTTCCTTCACCCTTTTCCAAGCAGGGAAAAAACTCCCAGGAGTTGTCAGGGTCTGCGTGAACTTTTGACCCTCCTGGGTTTGGATTTTGGAAGGAATTTCAGCTGGGGTTGTGTCCCTGCTCCAACACCTGGATCCCAAATTTCCTCCTCCCAGGATATTGGGCTCCAAGTCACATCCAAGTGGGAAGAGAACAAGGAATCTGCTTGGAGATTCCTGGGAATGATGAATTTTTGGGGGTCTGGTAATGAAGGAAAAGCAAAACTGAGCAGGTGGCGATGTTCTGGGATATTGGGAATGATGTTTTGAAATAATTCTAAAAATCAGGAGCATTCCCAATTTTTCATCCAGGAAATATTTTAAAAAACATTTTTAAAATCCCAAATCCACAAAAATTAATTAAAAACTCTTCCCCAATCAACTCCAAATTAAACAAAAAATCCTCCATTTTAAGTTTTCACAGGAAGAAAATATTCCAAAATTCCCAAATCCTTCCAGGCACTGGATTTGACTCCAAAAAATGAGGGCGGGACAGGATTTTAAAGGCACCTGGAATTTCTGTGGGATCTGGGAATTCTCCCTGGATGCTGGCCAGCTCAGCATGGAAATATCCCTGAAAATTGCTTCCCACAAATCTCCAGGAATTCTGTTCCCAAATACTTAGCTGGAAATATCCAAGTAGAGCCCTGGCTTTTTGGGATGGATTTTGGGAAGCAAAGAGCAGTTCAGAGTCATTCCCAAGGATTTTTGGAGGGAGATTTTGGGAAGAGGAGTTGCCGGGGGTGGGGGGGTTTGTTTCTCCAGAAGAAAATTTGGGAGGAAGCTCTGTGGGATTTTGTGATCGTCCCCCATCCCAGAAAAGGGGGACAAAGGGGGAAGAGGTGGAAATATTAATTTTTTTCCTGGAATAGGAAGAAATCCAGGAACGTTGGGACGCGGTGCTGTTTTCCTGGATTTTCCCAGTCCCGGCTCGCACCTGCCACCATTCCCACCTTCCCAAGGGTGTTTTTCCCACTGAGCAAACAGCTGGATTTAACCCTGGAGTGGGTTTTTTTTTGGGATATCGAACTCCTTGGATATTCCCACCCCTCCTTCAGGGAGGCCTCAGAAAAAGGGGGAAAGAAATTCCATCCGTTGAGCCAATCCCGCTCCTCCCGCCACCCTCTGGATCCCCATCCCGCTCCCTAAAGGATTTTTTTTCTGTCCCCAGCAACAGGGAAGCAGGAATGTTGTCCATGGTTTATGGCAGCTCCTGGGATAGGGAGCAGCTGCCCCCGGCCAGCTTGATTGGAAAAGAGGGAATGAGCCATAAATTAGGGAAAGTGGGAAGGAAAAAAGCAGGACCCTCTGGGACTCTCGTGGCTGTAGGGTCAGAATCAAAGGAAGGCTTGATTTGATCCCATAATTTCCGCCGGCTCCCGGTTTTTTACGGGAGCAAGGACAAGGCCGGGTGAATTCCAGCGGTCGTAATTCCCGGAGAAATACTGTACTTACACCAGGAAAAAGCTGGATAAGCTCCCGAGGTGCTCCCGCTCTTGAAGAGCGCGGATTTGGGAGTTTGGGGATGTCAGGTGCCCATGGTTTTGTGGGAACAGGGAATTTTGGTTCCAGGTGGGCTGGGAATTCCAAAGCCACCATCCCAGAGATGCCAATGGGATCCTCCCGGCTCTTGGGATGCTCCTGAAGGGAATGAGTGCCCCAAAGCCAGGAAGGAAAAGTATCGGGAGTGTGGGGTCGGAAAATTCCTACAATCTCAGATTCCCAAAGGCAACATTGACCACGCTTGTCCTGAGGAGCTCCAAACAAAATTTCAATGGATACACATTAAAGGGAGGGTGGTGCTGATGGAGATTCCCAGGATTTGTGGTACTGGTGCACATTCCCAGTGCTGGGAATGCTGTTTCAGGAATAATTCTCCTCCTCCCACCTTGATCCAGGTGTCCACAGGGACGCAGATGGAGCAATCCCAGAATCCCTGCTCCCAACATTTATGGGATACCTCAGCTTGGGATGTGGTTTTCCATGGTTTAGGGGCTGGATTCTCCCACATCCCGAGGGAGTTCCAACCTCTCCTTCCCCTCATCTCCCCCAGGCACCAGGAACTCATTCCTCAAAGGAGATGATCCTGGGAAATCTCCCTTTATATTGGATAAGGAGCCTGGCATTTCGGGAACGGGAGCCAGGGAAACATCAGGAAAAGCCCCATCCCTAAGGAACATCCTAATTGTCCTTGCTCCCGGGCAGTCGATAGCATCCAGCAGGCTGATCCCGAGTTTCTGGGAGCGCTTGGAATGCGCTGTTTTCCCCGGGATCAAGGAATTAAGGTTGGGGTTATTTGTATTGATTCCGGAGCCTCCGGCTCTGTCAGTCACGCTCGGATTTGTGGAGCACAAATTCCTCCTTTAAATGTCACCGTGCCTCATTCCCGCTTCCATCAATAATTCCGGAGCTGGGAGTTGTTTATTAACCCCCAGCGCTCCCTTCCCACCTCGCTCCTCCTTCCCACATGGAAAAAAAGGGGGAATTGGAGTTTGTTTCAGGAGGGAAAACCCTCTGGTAAAATTTTTGGGCCCTCTAGCGGCTCATGGGAATTTGGGATGGAATTTTGGGAAGCAGTTTCTTTTGGGCAATGTTTGGATGGAATTTTGGGATGCGGTTTCCTCATGGTAAAGTTTGGATGGAATTTTGGGATGCAGTTTCTTCTCAGCACTGTTTGGTTAATGGGATGTAGGATGGAATTTTGGGATGCAGTTTTCTCCTGGCAATGTTTGGATAACTGGAATTTGAGATAGAATTTTGGGATGCAGTTTTCTCCTGGCAATGTTTGGATAATTGGAATTTGAGATGGAATTTTGGGATGCAGCTTCCTCCTGATAATATTCAATTAATGGGAATTTGGGATGGAATTTTGGGATGTGATTTACTCCTGGTAATGTTTTTATAATGAGATTTGAGATGGAATTTTGGGATGCAGGTTCCTCCTGGTAATATTTGGTTAATGGAATTTGGGATGGAATTTTGGAATGTGATTTCCTCCTGGTAATATTTAGTTAATGGGAATTTGGGATGGAATTTTGGGATGCAGGTTCCTTCAGGCAATACTTGCTTAAGGGGATTTGGGATGGAATTTTGGGATGCGGGTTCCTTCTGGCAATACTTGCTTAAGGGGATTTGGGATGGAATTTTGGGATGTGATTTCTTCCTGGTAATGTTTGGATAACGGGATTTCGGGACGCAGCTTCCTTCAGGCAATACTTGGTTAAGGGGATTTGGGATTGAATTTTGGGGTGTGATTTCCTCCTGGTAGTGTTTGGATGAGGGGATTTGGGATGGAGTTTTGGGATGTGATTCCCTCCTGGTAATAAACAGGATTACAGAGGGAAAATTCCAGCCGAGGCAGTTTCATCAGGAGCCTGCTGTGCCCGGGGATTCCCTGGAAAAGCAGGAGCTGTGGGGTCGCTGCGTCATGCCGGGGCTGCGTCCCAAGATTCGGGATCAGGGCAGTATTTATGGAAGTTCTTTGGGATCCCTGGGCAAACAGCAAACATTCCCCGAGTCCTGGGCGGGCACTTCCTTAAGCTCTGGCTCTATTTGGCCACGGGCCGTTTGTAAACTTGCTGATGATATCAGGGAGCCATTTTCCAAACAAAGTCCCGCTCCCGCCACCTCGAAATTCGGGAATATTGACACTGCGCCGGGCGCACGCTCCACAAACATTCCCGCCAAGGCCGCGGCCAAATCCAGCGGCGTTGTTTGGAAAACCTTTCCCACTCATCAGCCTCCCCTCACACGCTGGCACTGTTCAATTACCATCACTTCCAGAGCCTTAGGAAAACACCCCGTGTCCATGTAAATAGAGAGATCCGAAAACTCCCCGGAATGTTGGCTTTTCCAGACTGGAGGTGATGTTTTCCTTCGCTCCAATTTGTTCGGGAAACTAATCAGGCTGGGATAAAGCCGTCGGCAAATATGGCAGAGATTGACAGGCACATGTCAGAGTTTACACAGCCCGGCCAAGTGTACAGATCCTGCGGGATCGTGCGCCGGGAATGCTGCGCCGGGCACCGGGAGCCTCCGGAGCGGCCTGGAATGCGGAGGCTTCCCAGGGAGGGGGCAAAGCCGAGGATGAGGATGCTCTGCTGCATCCCAGGTTCCACTGAGGGGCTGGGATGGGCCTGAGCTGGGCTGTTCCAGCCCTGGGATGCTGCAACTCTGGGATGTGCCAGCCCCGGGATGCTCCTGGATTTGGAAGATCCGGTTCTGGGATTCTCACCCCAGTCTGGAGTGCAGAGGATTCCCAGGCACTGGAGGGAAAGCTGAGGATGAGGATGCTCTGCTGCTTCCCTGATTTCATTGAGGGACCAGGGACTGGGATGCTCCTGGATTCGGATATTCCAGCCCTGGAATGCTCCTGGATTTGGATGCTCCAGTGCTGGGATTCTCACTCCGGTCTGGAATACAGAGGATTCCCAGAGACTGGGGGAAAAGCTGAGGATGAGGATGCTCTGCTGCTTCCCTGATTTCTCTAAGGGATCAGGGACTGGGATGCTCCTGGATTCGGATATTCCAGCCCCGGGATGCTCCTGGATTCAGATATTCCAGCCCCAGGATGCTCCTGGATTAGGATAGTCCAGCCCCGGGATGCTCCTGGATTTGGAAGATCCAGTGCTGGGATTCTCACCCCGGTCTGGAATGCAGAGGATTCCCAGAGACTGGGGGAAAAGCTGAGGATGAGGATGCTCTGCTGGGATCAGGGACTGGGATGCTCCTGGATTTGGATGTTCCAGCCTTGGAATGCTCCTGGATTTGGATGCTCCTGCCCTGGGATTCTCACTCCAGTCTGGGATGTGGCGGCTTCCCAGGAAGGGGGGAGGAAGTGGAGTTATTCCAGTGCAAACAGCAGGGATTGGCTCGGGATGGGGATGCTGTGCTGCATCCCGGATTCCACTGAGGGATCAGGGACTGGGATGCTCCCAGACTGGGATGTTCCAGCCCCTGGGATGCTCCTGGATTTGGATCTGGAGTGCAGAGGTTTCCCTAGGAATGGAGTGAAAGAGGAAAGATTCCAGTTTTGGCTAAGTCCAGACGGGATGGGGATGCTCTGCTGCATCCCTGGCTCTCCTGAGGGATCAGGGACTCAGCACTGGGATGCTCCCACTGGGATGCTCAGCCCCTGGGATGCTCCTGCAGCAGCTCCAGCAGCCACCTGAACTTCCCTTCCCCATCCCAGGCAGAGGAGGGAAGCGAAGCTCTTCTCTCCCAGGATTTGCCCCAGCACAAGGGCATGGCAAGAAAAAACTCGGGAAAAGCTCTGAGGCAAAGCTCAGGAAAAAAATTTGCCACAAAACTCATTGTCCCACTGGAGCAAGGTCCAGAGGCTGGATCCCCTTTGTTTTCCCATTGCTCAATCCCACTTTTGTTGACTCCCACTTCAGAGTTGGAGCCGGCCCTGCTGGCACCTGGATCCCAAAATCCTGACTCCAGGAGAAGCAAATAAATCCCTGACGTTGCACTCCATCGTATCCCGAAAGAAAGGATTTAATGGACTTCCCGGCCTTTCCCCAACCAAGGGAAGTATCCCAGAGCCTGGACATTTGCCTGGAGGCCATGGACAGGGAGCCAACTTGGAAAGAGCCCCGGGCTGGGAGCCCACGGCTCAAATCCTCATTTTTCAGCCTTCCAGCATCTTGGGATTGGAGCTGCTGCTGTGATGCCCGTTCCAGCCCTCGGGACATGGGGCTTGTGGGGATTCCTGGTGGAAAAGTGAGGGATGCCACCCCCAGCTCTGGGATGTGGAGCTCCTCTCCTGCTCTTTGCCCAGGTGGTTTTTTTTTTTTTTTTTGGGATACCGTAGCTCCAGGGTGCTGAGTTGGAAGTTTGGGATCCTGGCTGATCCTAAATGCCATGGATGGGTTTTCCCATCTGGCTTTGCCCCTGCATTTCCAAGCTCAAACCCTCTGTGATAGACACAGAGATGAGGAGATATGAAAGGAAAATTCCTGCCTTTCCCCATCCCGCTGCTCCCACAGGCTGTTCCCACCTTTCCAGAGGGGCAAAGCAGCCTCTGGAAGGACTTTTAAGGGAAAGAATGGATAAATCCAGGAACTGCAGGTGCACGTGTGCCAGTGCCTGTGGAGACTTATTTGGAATCACATTGGGGCAGCACCTTTGGGGATGGAGGGGATCAGCAGGAATGGGGGGGTCCTGGAAGGGATGGAGGGGCCCTGGAAGGAGTAGAGGGTTCCTGGTGGGAATGGTAGTGTCCTGGAAGGGATAGAGGGATTCTGGAAGGGATGGAGGGGTCCTGGTGGGAATGGTGGAGTCCTGGAAGGGATGGAGGGGTCCTGGAAGGGATGGAAAGATCCTGGAAGGGATGGAAGGATCCTGGAAGGGAATGGTGAGGTCCTGGAAGGGATAGAGAGGTCCTGGAGGGGATGGAAAGATCCTGGACGGAATGGTAGTGTCCTGGAAGGAATAGAGGGATTCTGGAAGGGATAGAGGGGTCCTGGTGGGAATGGTGGAGTCCTGGAAGGGATGGAAAGATCCTGGAAGGGATGGAAGGATCCTGGTGGGAATGGTGAGGTCCTGGAAGAGATAGAGGGATCCTGGAAGGGATAGAGAGGTCCTGGAGGGAATGGTGGTGTCCTGGAAGGGATGGAGGGGTCCTGGAAGGGATGGGGGAGTCCAGGAGGGAATGGAAGGATCATGGAGGGAATGGTAGTGTCCTGGAAGGGATAGAGGGATCCTGGAAAGGATAGAGGGTCCTGGAAGGAATAGAGGCGTCCTGGAAGTAATAGAGGGTTCCTGGTGGGAATGGTGAGGTCCTGGAAGGGATAGAGGGGTCCTGGAAGGGGTGGAAGGATCCTGAAGGGAACAGTGGGATCCTGGAAGGGATGGTGAAGGTCTGTCGGGGACAACGGGGTCTCAGCAGGGAAAGGAATGCTCCACTGGGAGCAGAGGGATCCTGGCAGAGGAACTGGGATGCCTGAGGTGGTGACAGAGCTCCCCGGCGGAGCGGGAGGCTGCAGCCAAGGGCACCTTGTCCAAGGGGAAAAGCAGCCTGCGGATAAATCCAGCAGGTCCGGGCTTTCAGGAGCCTTGCTGGGGATCACGGCACATCAATCACTGTCGGCTGCTCCCGGCTGGAGCGGCGGCAGCGGCGCTTTGTCCCGGCCCCGCTCCCGCCGGGATTCAATTAGTCATGGTCAGGGGGTGCCATTCTTGTCCCGCCATTCCCGATTGTTCCCAAAGCAAACAGCGCCGGGATGGGCTCTGTGATCCTGCCGTGCCCTCGGCCGGGACACAAAGGGGAGCGCTCCCCTCCCCGCCCGCCTTTGGAGCTTGTTTGCCAACTCCGCGCCGGGATGCGAAAATCCCGGGATTTTTCACCCCCGTAACATTTTTTATTTTCAGCCTCGTCCTAACCTGGAATGCCGCAAATCCGTGTGGAACAGAACAATGATGGGCAGCCCTGCAATTAGCCGGGAACAACCGCGCGGTGTCATTTACATCCCCGGAAAATCGCTGGAATGGCCTCGGGAGCCATCTGGCCACCGGGCAAGCGGCGGCTCCGAGGGCCGGGGAGCGATTTCCTGCCGGGAGGCTTTCCCGGGAATGCTGCTGGGCTCGCTAATTGCCTGGCACCTCCCCGTCTGTGCCCCCCGCGCCGCTGTCACCTCGCCCGCGGTGGCAGTGCCACCCAGGAGGAACTCCCGAGGGGTTGTAACCCCGGTGGAACAACAACTCCGGCCTCTCCAGAGCGCACCTCGCTGCTCCCACCGGGCTGAAAATACGGAATTAACGGAGCAGCTGCCCTGCAAAGCCTGGGTTTGAAGAGCTAGACCTTGGTCTAAAGTTGTGAGGACTAAAGTCTCTCCTAAGGTTTTGGGCTAAAGTCTCTCAGGGATCTTTTCACGCTGGTTTCCAAGCCTTGAGGCTTGGCTTGCTGGAGGGATAAATGGATTTCCAGGCTTGGGAAAAACACAACAAGGAGGTTTTGGTCGGCCTGAGGTGTTTAAACAAATTCCAAGCTCTTCCCTCATCATGGAATGGTTTGGCTTGGGAGATCATCCCTCTCCCTTCCACCTTCCAAGCTCCAAACCCCGTCCAACAATTCCAGGGATGGAGCAGCCACGGGTTCACTGGGAAAACCGTGCCAGGGTCTCCCCACCCTCTCAGGGAAGGATTTCTTCCCAATATCCCATTTAATCTTCCCCTGTTTTCTGTTTGAACCATTGCTCCTCATGCTATCGTTCCAATTCCTGCTGAGGGATCCCTCTCTGATCCTGGAAATTGTGGTGTGGGGCAGGAAAATTCCTTAGGGCAGGATGAAGATGGAGAGGAGCTGCCTCCTGTGCAGAGGGAGGGAAGAAGCTGTGATGCACCTGGAATGCCAGGATCCTAAAAACCTCCACGGCAGCTGGATCCAGCCCTGCCAACCCCAGAGCTCCTGGAGGAAAATCACCACCTGACGCTGCAACAAAAGGAAAAACAGGAGCCATCCCCACCATCCCATTGATATTCCTGCCTTGCCCTGCTCCTCTTCCAAACCCCAAAAAAAAAAAAAAAGAGGGAGCAACGGCGGCGATCCCGAAATGCCAGATGCTCCCCGGGTGTCACTCAGGGATGTCCTTTTCCATAGCGGGATTCTCCCGGCCCCTTGACAGCTTGATTTAGGGCCGCCCTCGCCTGGGGGGTTGACATGACAACTGCGGGATGTGTCGTAAATATCCCAGGAGAGGCCTGGAGTTGTGGGGTGGGATTGTGCGGGGGGCATTGTCCGGCATGCGGCTGAGCCGGCGGCGGCGGTTTTGTTTGGGAAAGAAAGCGGGAAGAGTGAAAGGGAAGGCGAATAATAATGGGGGGGAAAAAAAGAGGGAGCTCCATTGGGAGTCGATTTGGGCTTTGGTTGTGGGGCTTGTTGGACCACACGGCATCTCCCGGTGATCCCGAATCCCATTGATGGCAATTAGGCTGGAGAGGGACTTTTGACAAGGGCAGGGAGTGATGGGATAAGCGGGATGTTGGGAAGGGATCCTTCCCTGGCAGGCTGGGGAGGCACTGAGTTATCCCAGAAAAACTGCGGCTGCCATATCCCTGGAAGTTTTAAATCCAGGGCTTGGACAGGGCTTGGAGCAACCTAGCGGGAGGTATCCCTGGGAATGAAACTGAGATGAGTTCAATTCCAACCCAAACCATCCCAGAATTTTTTTTGAAACCCACTTTTCCAAAGAGATGGTGTTTGAGCATGTAATTTTACTGGAACAGCAGAATTCTCTGGACTTCACCGGTCTGGGGTGAAGCACAGCAACCCGTGCTTGAAAGACACCTCAGCCCTGACACAATTCCAAGGCCTTTTCCCAGCTGGAATTTATAAAGCAGCACACACAGGTTGAGTTTGGTTTCAAATTGAAATGAGACATTCCTGAAACAAAGGAAAACTTTCCTCTGCTCTCCCTCTTTTATTCCTGCTTTTATACCCAGCAAGACAAATGACAGGCAAAAGCTCCTTCCCACTTTTTTCCTTTTCTTTTTTTTTTTTACCCCTTTTGTAATTTGGAAAAAAAAGAGCCCGACTTGAAAGGAAGATGAGCCCGAGCAGCAAGGGAACAAAACCCGGCAGCGGCTCCGTGGCCGGGGGATTTCCAAATCCTGGAATGCGCCGGGGTTGCGAGGGAACAACCTCTGTCACTCCCAAAGCTTCCCGAGGTGGAGGAGCTGTGGAAAAGGGGCGAAAACGGGGAATGATGGCAGTTAAATATGGAATATTACAGGGGAAAAGGAGCTTCAGGGTCATTCCCAGGAAGGCTTGGTGCTGGGAGGGGAGTGGACTTCCCATCCCAAGGAGAGCTTGGGTAGGGCTTGGAGTAACCTGGGATAGCAGGAACTGCCGCTGGGTGTGGTGGGAAAAATCTGGATGAGCTTTGGAGTCACCACAGCTGGATCCGGGATCGGGGAGAAATCCCATCCAGGACCTTGGGCATTATCCGGGGCACATCCAGGGCGTGGAATGGGGTCAGGAATCATAAATCCAATCCTTCCATCCCTTCCCGGATCCGGGAGGAATTTCGGGATGAGTTTTGCTTGCTGTGTGTTGGGTGTTTGTCCTTATGGACAAGTGGGATAACGGGGAAGTTTCCAGGAGGAGATGGAGCTCCGGGATTCCTGGATGTGGCATTTCCATTCTCCCTTCAGTATTAGCCCAGACTGGGATGTACGTTGTGGAGAAAGCCACGGGAAGAGGGAATCCCTTCCCAAAAATCTGGCTGGACCCACCAGCAGCTTGAGGGGAGGAATCTCATCCCATGGGAGAAGGGGATGGGATCACAGGGAATGCCCAGGACAATCCTTGTCATTCCCAGCTCCATCACAGTCCCTGGTCCCACGAATCCATTCAGCATGGGAATGCCAGGATGGCTGGGATGGCTCTGGGATTGTGTCGCCTCTGCTCCCGGGAATCTCAGCCCTTCTCCCGGGAATCTCAGCCCTTCTCCCGGGAATCTCAGCCCTGCTCCAGCCCCTCCTTGGAGCAGGACCCCCGAGGTAAATAAGGGCCTTTTTTTTTTTTTTTTTTGGAAGAATCCAGACTCACCAAACCAGTCTGAGGCTTTTTCCCTGTGAGGTTTGACTCCAGGGATTTAATCCCTGGGTGGGGGGAAAAGGAGGATGAGGCAGGAGGGAAAAGGAGGATGACACAGGATGGGAAAAGGTGATTTTAATTGTCACCTGTGGGTCGCTCTACAGGGGTGTTTATCCCCATTTTTCCCTGGATAAACACCTCATTTCCCTCTCTGCTCCAATCCACAAATCCAAGATTTAGCTGCAATTTCGGAATGCGGGCTCTGGCTCTTAAATTACCCAAAATAAGCATCCCCAAAAACCCAACTGCAGCAGCACCGGGAAGCTCCAAGCTAAACCCAAAAATCGCCCCAGATTCATCCCGCTGGATCCTTCCTGCCTCACCCCGGCTGGAGCAACAAATCACTGGGATATTCCCAGAATGTCCGAAGGTTTGGGATACAGGTGGCAACATCTGCAGCTGGCCCGGGCGGGCGGGGAGAGGCCGCTGTGAATTATTTAACAGCGGTGCCATGACCTCCATTAACAATGGGAGATGCTTCCCGACCTGCGGGAAGCGCCCTGGGAAGCAGCTGGATCCAAATCAATCTACCGGGAGCCGGCCTTGAATTTATTATGGAAGCGGGCTGGGAAGCAGCGAGAGATTTTTCCCGGGAATTCGTGGCTAAACCAGGCTTGAAATCAGCTCGGAAATCACTGATTTTTCCGCCGGATTTTTTTTTTTTTTTGTGTGTGTGTTTTTTTTTTTTTTTTTTTTTTTTTTTTTTTTTTTTTTTTTTTTTTTTTTTTTTTTTTTTTTTTTTTTTTTTTTTTTTTTTTTTTTTTTTTTTTTTTTTTTTTTTTTTTTTTTTTCATTCCCGGCTCCACCGTTCCCGGCTCCAAACCCTTCATTTCCCAGGAAAAGCTGCATCCCAGCATCTCTGCGGTTCTTTTTTTCCTTCCTTTCTTTGCTCAGCAGATCCCGGTCTGTGTTCCCGGGAATCTCAGCTCTGCTCCCGGGAATCTGAGCTCTATTCAGGAATAGGAATTTCAGTCCTATTCCCGGGAATTTCAGCCCGGGATCTTCCGGGCCTTGGCTTCGCCCCTTGGCTCAGCTGTGCCCCAAAAGTCTGTGAGCAAGCACCCCAAAAATCCCGGTTTTTCTTTGGAATCAGGCTGGAAAAGTGGTGCCTCTTACTCTCTGGATTCATGAGTTTTAAGAACCCAAAAATAAAAAAAAAAAAAATCGCATGTTTCTTTGGAATCAGGCTGGAAAAGCGGTGTCCCTTCCCCTCTGGGTGCGTGAGTTTAAGGGACCAAATTAATCCCGTTTTTCTTTGGATAAAAGCTGGAAAAGCACTGTCCTTCCTCCTCTGGATGTGTTTAAGGGACCAAATAAATCCTGTTTTTTCTTTGGATAAAACCTGGAAAAGCAGTGTCCCTCCCCCTCTGGGTGTGTGAACCAAAGGCACAAGTGCAACGAGTTGTGGGGTCTCAGACAGCTTGATCCCTAAATCCCACCATAATTTTTATTCCCTGTGGCTGAGAGGGATTTTTGGGAAGATTCCCGTTATTCCCCGCATCTGTGGACCCTGGCAGAAATTCTTGCTGACAAGGTCCTTTATTCCTGGGAGATTCCTGGGAATGAGCCTCCTACAGCCCAATCTTCATCCCAAACCTGGGAATCCACCTTGTCCAGCTGGGTTTATCCTATCCCATCCTCAGCTTTCCATCCCAAATATGGGAATCCTCCTTGTCCTGCCAGTTTTATCCCACCCCAAATGTGGGAATCCACCTTGCCTTACTGGATTTATTCCATCCCAATCTGATCTTTTCATTCCACCCTGATCTTTCCACCCAACCTGATCTTTCCATCCCAAAGCTGGGAATCCATCTTGCCCTGACAGTTTTATCCCATCCCAAACTTAGGAATCCACATTGCCTTGCTGGATTTATCCCATCCCAACCTGACCTTTCCATCCCAACCTGATCTTTCCATCCCATCCTGACCTTTCCATCCCATTCTGTTCTTTTCATCCCAACCTGATCTTTCCATCCAACCTGATCTTTCCTTCCCAAAGCTGGGAATCCATCTTGCCCTCGTACTTCCATCCCATCCCATCCCATC
>WBND01001576.1:50088-80448 GCA_013398595.1 Tychaedon coryphoeus
TTCCCTTAGGATGCAGCAGGTCCAGAGAAAAGATTTCTTTAGGAGAAGGGAAAAGGGAGGGGGATCCCTGAGGGAGAGGAATCCCAAGGTTTGGAATCATTGGGAAGATGGGCAGGGAGAGGGAAAAAAAAATCGGGAAATAGTTTGGATTTTAAGGATTTGCCCTCAATAGCCCTTTAAAAATCCAGCGAAGGAAAACGTTAATTTGATGAAATTATTTAAATGGGATTTGATTTATAAGTGCTTTAAAACACGGGAAAAATTGAACAAAATAAGGAAATACTAAATAAAAAAAAATGAATAAGGAATTTTATTTTAAAAGATATTGCTGATTATAAAATGGAATAAATACAAATTAAATGAAAATTAGCTTTGAATTCAATTTGAAATAATTTAAAATTAAATTCAAATTAAAAATAAATTGGAAGGAAATAATTTTGAGTTGATATTAAATTGAAATTAAATTCGAAATTAATTGTAAATAAGTTTAAATAAATCTAGATTAAAATAAAATAAAATTTAAATTACATTTAAAATAAATTTTATTTGATTTAGCCCCATTTTATTACATTTGAGTATTAATTAGGAATATTTTATTAGAATAGTGGATATTCCTTATTTTATGACAGAGATAAAAGAATGGATAAATTCTGTAGTGGGTCATTTATCTAATTAATTGAATTATTTGAATTTAATTGATTTAATTGATTTAATTGAACCCCCAATAAGGGGTTCCCAGCGGTGACGGGAGACGTCACTTCCGGCGGCCCATTGGAACCAGGAAGAGAGAGCCCGCAGTCGAGCTGCGGTGCTGCGCGATGAGGTCACTTCCGGCGCACGTCGGAACCCGGAAGAAGCGAGAGGGAGCTTGGAGAAGAAAAACCGTGCCCTGCCGCGGCGCGGGCTGATGACGTCATCAAGCGAGCGCCTCGCCGCTCTGTGCAGGCCTCCCGCAGTCCCCAGGCCTCGGAATAAAGAGTTTCCGAGAAAAGGAACCCGGGGCTCCAAAAGCACCCCGAAAAAAACACAAAGTCTCCAAAAAGCACTGGCAGCACCCCAAAGGCTCTCAGAAGACCTCTCTCCCAAAAGCCTCACGCCCAAAAGCCGCCCAAAAAGCAAGGAGCGGAGTCCCCAGAGCTGAAAGTTCCTTTTCCTGCCTCCAGCTCCTGCCAGGGGCCACCATTGCTCCAGGGCTACTTTTCCCTGCCGGGCTTTGGTGTCCGGCTTCCCGCTCCCGCCTCAGCTTCCAGGAAATTCCATCCCTCACTGTGTATGAGGCAGCCCCAGCTCCGGAGATGCCAAATGCTCCTGGGCAGAACATTCCCAGGGAATTCCCACTTTTGGAGGGAAATCCTGTTTTTTTTCAGGATGGGGCTGCCCCGTCCCAGCTGGAACACTTTAAATATATAATTATATTTTCTCAAATATTTAATTGTATTTAAATATTTAACTGTATTTTAAAATATTTAACTAAATATTATTTCATGTTTTTGTCCATTTCTTTTATGCCTGGATATTGAGGAAATCAAATTGAGGATTGGTTGGACGGATGCTGCTCCCATGGGAGCAAAGCCACATTCCAGAGGGTGCTGCGGCTTCTTCCACCTGTTATTCCCTAAAACAATTTCTGGTTTTCCCAGCCTTGGGAAGTTGAGCTTTGCTTCGAGGCCTGGGGTGCAACTTGGCATTCATTGGTTCAAATCTTCCAGATTTTGTTGTTTTATGTGGAATAACAATCCAAAAATATTCCCGATTTTCCGCTGGCACAGGGAAATCTGGGAGGCTCCAAGCCCCTGTTCCAGGCACCTTGATCCCATTTTTCAGGGAAAAGCGGGAGTGGGGTTTTACTCCGGGAAAAATCCAGCTGCATCCCTTTGGATATCCCAGGAATCCACCTGGAAAACCCCTTTGGATAAAGGAGGATTCAGGGCGGGATTGGCTGGGCTGGGGCTTTTCCAAGCTCATTCCCAGGTGTCCCAGGGGGGTGGGAATGGGATGATCCCTTCCTAGGGAAATCCTTCTGGATGAATCCTGAAGGAAAAGCGGGAAGGCGGGATAATGAAGACCTCTCCGGGCATCTGGCTCCCATGTGGAATGTGGGGTCAGGCGGGATGTGCCGGAGTGTCCGTGCATCCATCTGTTTTCACACGGCCGGCAACGCTGGGAGCCTCCAACCCCGGAGGGTCGTAAATCCCGGCTCCGCTTTTCCCTGAAATTCAGCCCTGTCCAAATCCCGCACAAAGGCCCGGCTCATTCCCGGGATTTATGGCCTCCCGGGAAGCGTTGGGTGATTAAGGCTTGGCCACCAACACGGAGCAAACAGTAGGAGCTCCGACAGCTCCAACTGGGAATGTGGGCCGGGATTTATCAAACAAATCCGGGAGAAATCCATCTCTGTTTGGAGAAGCCGGAGATATATGGCATGTTTGGGAGATGGATCCGGCTTGGGAACGTTTGGAGGGTTGGAATTCCGAGTCGGATCCGAGCCGGGTGTAGCCAAGGCAAATATACAACTCCAGGCAAGGAGCTTTTCCAAGGGTAACAACAACATTCCTGGGCGAGTGAGGTCATCCCTAATTTTCTAGGCTGGGATTAAAAAAGACGAGAGGAGAAAGTGCTGGAAAAATACAGGAGGGGGAATAAAAATAGGAAAAAATACCTTGGAAGTGGCTGACAAAAAATGGGAGATGGGAAGGGAGGAGAAGGTGCTGGCGCTTCATTTCCAGGGAATAAAATTGGATGTTTGGGAATTTTTTGGGGCTCAATCCTGTTTTTTTTCCTGATTAATCCATCCTACTCACCAGCATCCCAGTTATTCAGAAAAATCCTGTTGGAGATGGAAAGGCAAAGGGAGGGAAGGGAGGGCGTGGTGGGAAAATCTTTTTGGATGGATCCAGGTGGGATCTGCCTTTCCTGTGGGATGGGCAGGGAAGGGATGTTCCAGGATGGTGGGAGCGTGGCTGTGCCGGGCAGGAGGGGATTTCTGGGACTGAACAGCGCTGGAAAAGAGAATTCCGATGGATCCCAGCATGGAAGGAAGGAATGATGGGGACAGGGATCCCAGGAAAGTGCCTGGACGTGGCTGAGGTGCACCAGGAACATCCTGGATCTATCCTTAGGGATTTCCTGATCCCGTGGCTCTGCCTGCCAGGAGTGTGGAAGAACCATGGAATGCTTGGAATTCCATAATCCCTAAGACCCCCCTGGTTCTCCCCAGTTCGTTAAAATCCTGGATTTTCTCTTTGATTCCAGAGATTCCCTGGAATAACCCCGGGTTGGGAAGGCATGGGAGTGCTGTGGGTCTGGAATTCCCTTTTCCCAGGGATCAGAACCACCACAGCTCCCATAAAATTCCCGGCGGCCGCGTTTACGAGGTGTGAAGCCATAAAGCAGCTCCTGAATTTTCCACACCTTCCTCCTGCTCCACAGCCGAGGGAGCTCCGAGAGTTTTTCCTCCCAGTCCTCAAGTTTCTTGCCTGGTGTTCCAACAGGAGCTGATTCCCAGCTCTGGAATCCTCCCACTATCCCAGGCTGCTCCAAGCCCCATCCTGGGATGGGAATTCCAGGGATGGGAAAAGGATTGAGAGGCAAAGTTCTCCCAAAAAAAAATATTTTCCTGTCATTTCTCTCCCATCAGGAGAGGGAAATGTGGGATTATTTTTCCCTTGGGATGAGATGAAGCTTCCCAACAGGAGCAGTGAAATCCCTGGATGGTTTAGGCTTTCCAGGAGGGAATATTTGCCTCGGGAATGCTCCTGGGAACAGGGAAAAATGAGGCTGGGAAGAGAGACAAATGAAATTAGCTGGAATTCTTGGCAGGAGTGGGAAGAGGGAAGCACTGATGGAGATGGCATAGGACAAAGTTTGGGTAGCCACATTCCCGTTTGGTGGGAATCCAAAAATTCCAAACCCCAGAATTCCTCAACACAGGTGTGGATTTTTTTGTGACCTTTCCGTGAATACTTCGAGGATTTGGTGAAGGAAATAAACAGGGAATTCTTGGAATGGTAAATCCTTTATCCAAGAAATCCCAGGACAACTTTGCTCCCATATTTTAGGTGATTTTGGGGATTTTTTTTTTCTCCTGGGAGTGATGGAATTTTAGGAGTGGGAATGGTTTCCCGAGCCTGAATCCTGTTTGATCCTCAGCTCCTCAGCTGGAAGAAGGGAAAAGCTGGGAATGGCTCCCCTTGGAGTGTTTTCCATCCATCCAGGAGCAGATCCATGGGGTCTCTCTGTTTCCATGGAAAAAGGGAATGAGGGGAAAACACCTCAGGCTGTGCCAGGGGAGGGTTGGGCTGGATTCAGCAGGAATTTTTTCATGGAAAGGGTAGTAAAGCATTGGAATGGGATGGATCCCCATCCCTGGAGATGTCCAAGGAATGTCTGGATCTGGGAATTGGGTGCAGGTTGGGCTCTGATCCCAGAGAGCTTTTCCCACCTAAACAATTCCCTAATTCTGGGATTGTGCCACATTTTCCATGGAATTCCATGTGTGCCTGTGCCCCCTGCCCACTCAGCCAATTAATTCCCAACTCCAGTGGGACAAAACCAATGGAAAATGCTCCTGGAGCTCATTCCAAGCTCTAGTTCTCAAAATTCCTGTTTTTTTACCTTCTCAGCATCCAACCGCAGCCGAAAAAACCCAGGAGCCTCCAGCCCTGTTCAGCTGGAGAAGTCCAAACGAGCTCCAGGTTTTCCAGGCAGTTCATTCCTCATTTTCCGTGGCTTGGATTGTTTATGTTCCCTCCGCTTCCCTGAAAACGACGTCTTCATTAAAGCTGAAAAATGGACTTTGGGATTGATGGGAAGCGCTGATTTCCCCGGGCCACCGGCAGGAATGGGAGTTCCAGGGAACAGCCCCGCGCTCATTCCCGGCTGATGGATGGCCCTGGAATGTTATTTATTTCTCTCCGGGTTTTTCAGCTGGTTGGATTAGAAAAAAGCAGGAAAAAAGCCAAGGAAAAGCCCAGCCAAGCATTGGGATCACAGTGAAATAAAATCCCGGGCATCATTTTCACCCTGGAGCAGAGGGATAGGGAAAAGCATTGGAATGGGTTTGGAGTTCTCATCCCTGGAGGTGTCCAAGGATTTTGGGGGGAAATTCTGGGAATAACCAAGCGGTCTCTGCTTGAGCATCCAAAGGAGCCCCAAAATCCTGGATCCAGATGTTTGTCCCAGTTCCACCCCCAGCTATAGGATAATCCCAGTGTTGGGATTCTGGCTGTCCCAGATATCCCCATTCCATCCCCTTGGAGCGCTGGGATTTAAGGATCAGAATCCCAGAATTTGGGATGTGTAAGGAAAGAAATTCCTCAGCTCCCAAGTGCCTCCTCCCCTTTGTGACCACTCTGGATTTGCCATTCCGGGTTTGCCATTCCGGATTCACAATTCCAGATTTGCCATTCTGGATTTGCCATTCCAGGTTTGCCATTCCTGATTCACAATTCCAGATTTGCCATTTTGGATTTGCCGTTCCAGATTCACCATTCCAGATTTGCCATTGCCTGTGCCTCTGGAGCTCTCCCTCCTCTCCTAAATGGAGATCAGAGGAAACTGTGGAAAATCGGGAAAATGCACATCCACATCCCAAAATCCCCACCTCAGGAAGCTGTGGCAGCTTTTCCATCCCCTCACCCAATGTTCCCAAAATACCAAGTAATGCTTTCCAATTAGGATGCCCCCAATGTGCAATGGGGAATTCTAGTGCTGCCCTTGGAATTGAGGGAAAATGGGAAGGGAAAAGGGGAATGTTGCAGTTAATGCCAAACAATTCCTGGTTTTATTCCACCTTTCCCTGAGCTGAAGTTTTCCCCTTTTTTGGGAGGAAAAGGAATTACTCCCCTTCCTGCTCAGCTACAACAGGTTTATCCCAAACTCCTCCAGATTTCCAGGATCCTGGAGTCTGGAAAAAGGGGAGAATGGGGTTTGTTTTGGGCTGGAATGACGACTCCAGGAAATGGGATGAGGGATGCACGCACCCTGGATTTATTTGGGAACGGCTTCTCCCTGCCTTTCAGTAAAATCTGGGATTGTGCTGCCCCCCTGGGCCAGGGATCTGAGGGAGATTATTCCCAGGATTTTTCCTTTGCCTGGCAGCAATGCCTGGAAGCTCCGTCATGGCACATTGGGCTTTGTTTTTCATTCCAGGCGCCTCGGCTGGAAAAATAAGGAGAAGAAGGGGGAATCCAAATCCAAACAACCCAGCAGCTGGAATTTTGTCTGGAGCAGGGCAGGGAAAACTGATTTATATGGGCTCCAGGAACAGCTCCAAGCTCCTGGCACAGGAATGGGAGCTTGGGGTTTTTCCTGCCTTTGGAATTCTCAGGTGCCAGACTCCGGAGGGTGGCTGTGCCTGGCTTTTCCCTGATTTACGGCTCCTCCTGGATCTCCTGGAGCTGGAATAGGTCCTGGCAGGGTGTTAATCAATCCCAACCTCCCAAGTCCCAGCATTCCCAGGGGTGTATCCCTGCCGAGCCCTTGGCTTTCCTCCTCCTCCCGATTTTCACAAAAACCGGAATGTTCAGCTGCTCCAGAAATGCTCTCAACAGGCAAAGCTCTCCTTAACTCCATAAAGGATGGAAAAAGCTGGATTTGGGATGACAGGTTGGGAGGCTGGAGGATGGATGCCTTCTGGATTCAGGGGTTTGGGATTTTTTTGAGCATTCCTGCTAAAAACCACTCCCAAATCTGAGCTCTGCCTCCCTGCTTCCAGATCAATGGAATTTTTCCTTGTTGAATCCCTACCCTTCCTCCAATGGAAGTTGGAATTCAGGATCTCCCTCCTGCCTGCTGGAAAAAGTGCACAAATTCCACAGAATGGATTTTCCAGGGCCTGGGGATTTCTATGGAAAAGCCAGAGGGCAGCAGGAGTTCAGAGATTTAGGGATTCTTTGGGATCATCTCTCCCAGTGTAACCAGTGATTCCCAACTCGCAATTCCTGGAGATTCCTGGAAATCTGGGAGCTGTAATTGTTGGGAATGGAGGACAGAACTGCCGTAGACAGCAGGGGTGGGAACAGTGATGCCAAATCCCCCTGGAATGCTGTGTCCACTTGGAGGCTGTTATTTTACCCCAGGAATGATGGAAGAGTTGGGAAAATCTTGGGATCATGGAATGGTTGGGGTTGGAAGGGATCTTAAAGCTCATCCCATTCCATGGGCAGGAACCTTCTGCTCTCCCAGGTTTCTCCAGCCTGGCCTGGAATATTCCAGGGATGGGCCATCCATGCATCCTTTGATCCTTCCAGAATCCCAGGATAAACTGGATTAAACCCAGATTTTGGTAAATTTTGGGAGTTTTTTAAGGAATTTAAAGACAGAATAATTCCAGTGTCTTAAAAGGAAAAAAGGCTTGGGATGCATCAGCTACAAAACTTGGGGTTTGGGAACAAATCCTGCGTGGTTTCATTGGATTTTCCTGGAATTTTTATGGCCAAAAAGGGAATTGCTCAAAGGACAACGAGGATAAAACATCTGGATGGAAATAAATTGGATTTTTCCTCAAAAATTGCATTTCTAGTGGAAAATGGGCTGTGCTTGGCCTTGGGGCGTGCCGAGGTCAAGGGACACCATTCCAGATGGATCCCCTTAGGTGAAAACACAGGAGAATGGGGAACAGAGCCCAAAACTCCCTAAAATCTTCGGGAGCAGGTAAAAATTCCCAAGGAACAGCTTAAAAATGCCTCATCCTAAACTTATTTTAATCTGTTCCCAAAATTCCTGTTGTTTTCCCCGGCTGTTCCTTCCGGCAGCTGGAATTTCTCCAGCCCATCCCGAGTGTGTTATCCCAAATGTGGCAGCTCCCGCTCCGGGATTTCATTGGAATTGAGTGCTGCATTAATCCATTGGCTGGAGTTCATCCTTTTCCTTGTAAATCCCGGCACACGGAGCCCAATATCCGGGGGGAAACGGAGCCTTTGATCTTTCCCGGGATTCCAGGCAGATCCCTTGGCCTGACTGCTGTCCATAAAAATTTGGGATCACCAGCGAATGGATCGAGGAGGAGGGGGAGGTCTGAGGTTTTCCAGAGCTGGAATTAAATATTAATTAGTTCTAATAAATGGGATGTGGGGAAGGAATTCTTCCCTGTGAGAGTGGGGAAAAGCTGTGGATGCCCCATCCCTGGGAGTGTCCAATTCCAGGAGGGGCAGGGCTTAGAAAAACCTGGGATGGTGGAATGTGTCAGGTGCTCCCGAGTCATCCAGGAGCTGGGAATGGATCCCCATTTGCTGGGTCCATCCATGATTTTCTGTGGAGCAGGGACACAGGGAATTGCTGTGGTGCTCCATGGGGATGTCTGCAGCACCCCCAAATCTTGGGATGCTGCTCCAGGGAAACTGGGATTACCCAGACCAGTGCAAACACTGATCCTACAAATCCCATGCCAGAATGTTCCTGGGAATGTCACAATCCCAGCTTTGGCGGCTTCAGCAGATTCCTTGGAATTTTGGTTTAAATCCCTGGATTTTGGGGTCACGTTTTTGCACACAGCCGGTTTTAACAGCATCAAACCCCTGGGAAGCCGCACTGTAGGGAAAAACTTGGAGACATCTCAAGGAAAAAAATGGGAAGAGAAGTGAGAAGAGTCCAGGATTTGCTATTTTTAGTGTTGTGTTTGCCTGAATTCCAAACTTGCCTCGTGTTTTCCTTGGATACAGCCGATGCTTTTGGAGCTCCTGGGGCTGCCAGGGCTAAACCAACAATCCTTAACCCCAAAAGGAGCCAGCCAGGAATTCTGTGGGATGAGGGCGTGGAGCCTGGAGCCCTTCCCAGATTATCCAGCAGCTGGGATTTTGCTGGGCAGATTCCCATGGCACAAGGTGGGAGAATCATGGAATCACATCCCCAGGAGCCGCATCCATGTCTGGGAAATCCCTGCCAGTTTTTAAAGGAATTTTCCCAATATCCCACCTGAAACTTCCCTGGAGCAACTTGAAATCAGAAAATCCATGGCTTTTCTCCCGTGTTTTTTTAGGAGTCATGGGTTACAGGACTGGAAAACCTCAGGTTGGATTTTTGGCGGCTGTGGAAGTCTGGCAAAATTTTGGGAAGGTGGAAGGGCCCAGTTTTTTTCCTTGGAGCTGGAGGAGGTAAGAGAGGATGGAGAAAAATCCCTCTTCTCAATAATTAGTTTTGGAGGAGCAAATCCCAAACCCAAGGAGCAAATCTGCTGGGTTCATCCCAAACTTTATCCTAAACTCCATTTCCTGGCTTAAATTTTCCCACTCTGGGAAGGTGTCAGAGATGCTCTTGTTTATCCTTTGCTGCCCTGTTTTGCTTCCCAAGAACCGGATATTTCCTTGGATTTATTTACCGTGGCTCCCCAAAACCAGTGGAGAATAAACATGATGAGGGAATACTGACTGATTAATTAATTCATTAATTAAGACACCTGGGAAGGGTTTGAAAGGTGATTTCCCCTGACTTTTATTCCTTTCCTGGACTTTTATTCCCATATCCCATCCTCCAAGGCTCAGTTTTTTCCTTGTAATCTTAAGGATTTGTTCTCATCCACCTGTGCCAATAATCCAAGGTTATGGATGGGTTGGCAGCAGTATCCCAAAATTCTGCAGCAATTCCACCGGATAATTCCAGACTGGATCCACAACTGGCTTGAAAAGAGGGATGTTTCTATTCCTGGATAAAACACAGGAGTTTTTATCCATTGGTTTTCCAGGGGTTGGGATTTTATGGTGGGAAACACTAAGCAGGGCTCAACCAGGATTTGTAACCACTTCCCTGTATTTATTGGAATTTGGCTTCCATGGATTCCCAGCCTCAGGAGCAGGGAGTGTCTTCACATGGCCTTTCCTTGCTGGGGCAGCTTGGAAGTTTGGGAAAGGGGAATTTGGCATTCTTGGGTAGATTTGGGACGATTTTTATAAAGCTGCAAATCTGCCAAGGATTCAAATAAAAATCTCCCTCCTTGTGTTGCCTTTGGAAGCTGAAAGATGGATTTTTATCCCTGAAAAAGCGTGGAACGAGTCTGGAGGTGGCCGGGCTGTGCAACAGGAGCCATCTGTAACATTTTTCCGAGGATTCTCCTGGGCTCCAGATGTGAGGCTGGGAAAGCCGTTAACGGCCCCAATTAGGCTTTAATTTATCTTCGTTTCCTTAAAAGTCACACCCCGGAGCCATTAAAGCTCCGCATTCCCATTCCCCGAGTTTTGTCAGGTGCTGGCCAGCAAACCCAGCCCCAAACTGGACTTTATTCCCACAAAAATAAAAAGGTTTAAAAGGGTCAGGAGCCTCTCCCTGGACATCTGCTTGAAGGATAACGCGGGGGTATTTAAAAGGCTTGGAAGGAAAACAAATAAAGGCTTCCACATTCCCAAGGAATTTCAGCCCCTGGTCCAGCCCGTTCCCGAATCCCCCATTTTGGCAGGAGAGCGACGGCATTAAACATCCAAGGAGATTTATTAGGGATAATTTATGGCCGGAGCAGCCGAGCCGTGGGTTGTGGGGAGCGGAGCTCGCCACGGGCAGTGTTTTCCTTCCTGCACATTCCGATTGTTTTAGTTTATTCCAGAGGCACGGCTCGGGAGCTCATTTANTGTTTTAGTTTATTCCAGAGGCACGGCTCGGGAGCTCATTTATTCCCGGGACACATCAACACGTGGAGTGAGATCACTCCTGTTCCTGGGGGTCGGCGGGCTGGAGGTGATGAAATCATGGATTTATCCACAGCTTATTCCAGGCGTTTGATTGAGCGGGATCAACTTGGGCTGCGCCGACAACGTTTCCCGATGTTCCCAAGCAGCCGCTAAAATAATTATCGGGATCCGGGAGCGCGGAGCAGCTCCCGACACATGTTGGGAGTGAGGAGAGGACAGTTCCAGGCACTAAAAATACATCCCAGATGGAAAACTCATCCAGCTCCGAGGGGGGAAAAGCTCAACCTGTTGGAGGTTGTTATGAGTCGGGAATGGGGCAGTGAATGTTTGGGATAAGCCGAGTCCCCAGTAGGTCTTTCCTGCCATCCATGAACTGCTGACCTCTTTTCCTTGGAGAGCTGTTAAGATGGAGGCCGAGGGCAGAGGGAGTTGTTTTCCAGCCCCTTTTGCACTTGTGTGGTCTGGAAAGGGAACAGATTTTTCCCTGCCCCTTCTCCAGGAGACAGAAATGGCTTAATGAACTTTCCCGAGGTATCCAGGGAATCCCTGGGGACACGGCATGGCAGCAGAGTTCCCATCCCACCAGGAATGTTCGCTTTGCTGACAGCGTTGGATGGGATTCGGGATACTCCTGATGGGGCGGTGGAAAATAGGGAAAAAGAGAGGGATTTGCTGCTCTGGAGGTTTAAATCCATGGTTGGGAGGGGTGAATTCCCTTTGGGATGCCCCTCACCTTGGAGGGTGGGTTGTAGGATGCTGGGCGTCACAGGGATGAGGGAATGAGGGATGGGATTCCTTGTGGATTAAGATGAGACCTGGGAATATTTTTAATATTTATTTGGTAGCTAAACAAGGAGTCAAAATGGAACAAAATGGGAAGATAAGGTGGAATACGTCCCAGAATTTCAGGAAATCATCTGAGGGCGCAGGCCTGTGGGCTGAAGCCATGGGAAGGTGACATTCCCAGGAATTGCCATGCTGGGAATATTAGGAATACGACACGAGAAGGAAGCTGGAGTCCAACCAGCCATGGAGATGAGTTATCCCAGAAAACAGTGGAGCATCCTCCCAGAATGGATCTGAAGGGTAAAACCAGGCAGTGGGATCCCTTTCCCTCCAAAATGCTGTTCCCTCCCATGCCACAATTCCAAGGACAATCCTGGGGAACGCCGAGTGCTTTCAGCTGTGCCGGAGCGATGAAATATCCCAGACACACAGTCCCAGGGCTGATCCCAAGGCAGACAGTGCCTGGAAACACGGAGAAGGTTTTTGGGAATGAGCAGTGCATGGAAGTGGATTCCCAGATGGGGAGGCACATGGAGGGCTTTGGGTGTAGGATGGGGGGATTTCCCCCAGGAATTTGGGGATTTAGTGGCAAATTGGAGGATTTGAATCATGGAATTCCAGACTGGTTTGGGTTGGGAGGGGCCTTAAATCCCATCCCATTCCAAGCCTGACACCTTCCTCTATCCCAGGTTGTTCCCTGGGATGTGCAGGAGATCCAAAGGAATCCCTTGCCTCTGGTTGTCACCTAAATATTCCAGTCTGCCTGGGAAATATCCCAGTGGTTTGGTGATCTCCTGAATAAAAGAGATGGCTTTCCCAAGGGAATTGGAATGGAAAATCCTCCCTTTCCACCTGTAGCCAGTGGTATCTGGGAGATTTGGAGCTGCAGCTTAAGCAGGAGTTGAAGGATCCACAGGAGCGTGAAAACTTTGGGAACAGTGGGGAAAACCAGGCAATAAATAGGATATTTTTCTCCTGGAATGCTGGAATGCTCCAATGATCCGATCTGGCCCTCGGGATCATTGGGATGGCCTGGAATGGGGTGGATGGTTACAAATGTGCCCTGAGCTTTCCCTGTGCTTTTGCAAATCCCAGACTTTTGTGGCTGGAAGGGCTCTGCTTTGATGAATCCAATCCCTCATCCAGCACGCTCCGGAGGCAGGGCCTTAAATCAGGAATATTCCTGAGGTTGCCTTAAATCAGCTTTAAGTGACTTTAATTCAGCTCTGGCCGATTCCCGATCGATTCCAACGACTCATTTCATCCCAGCTTTCACGTCCATCCATCTTCCAACCTCGCTCTCCTCTTCCCAGCCGGGAGAAATGGGATCCAGCTGTCGGCATTGAGGTCGGGAACGGCTGCCAAGGCGGGGAATTGCAGAGTTATCCAAACATCCCGGCAGGTTGGCTCTCTGCGCGGGAGGCATCCCTGACAAATCGGACTGGGAAGGGTGTGGAGAGGTCTCCTCATGCAGCCCCACCGCAGAGCCCCTTGCCGGGAATTCCTGCCTCCACGGCCAGTGGAAGGAATTAGCGACAAGTGGCTGGATGTATCAAACTGCCATTCCCTAGGGATGATCCCTTTCCATCGTCCATGAGACGCTGGGACTGTCCATGGGACTGTCCCATTCCATGTCCATGGGAGCAGGGACACTTCCACTATCCCAGTCTGTCCTGGAATAATTCCAGGGATTTCTGGAATTTCCATCTCTGGAGGTTTAACCCAGGTTTATTCCTTCCATTGGATCTCAGCCTGTTCCTTCCTGAGCCCTCCGAGGTGTCTGCATCCTTCCTGAGCCATGGATTCCATCCTTCCCAGTCCTGTATTCCATCCTTCCTGAGCCATGGATTCCATCCTTCCCAGTCCTGTATTCCATCCTTCCTGAGCCATGGATTCCATCCTTCCCAATCCATGGATTCCATCCTTCCCGAGCCATGGACTCCATCCTTCCCAATCCATGGATTCCATCCTTCCCAACCCATGGATTCCATCCTTCCTGTGCTATGGATTCCATCCTTCCTGAGTCACGGATTCCATCCTTCCCAATCCTAGACTCCATCCTTCCCAATCTTGGAAATCCATCCTTCCCAAGCCATGGATTCCATCCTTCCCAAGCCATGGATTCCATCCTTCCCAATCCTGGACTCCATCCTTCCCGAGCCATGGATTCCATCCTTCCCAATCCATGGATTCCATCCTTCCCAACCCATGGATTCCATCCTTCCCAGTCCTGTATTCCATCCTTCCTGAGCCATGGATTCCATCCTTCCCAGTCCTGTATTCCATCCTTCCTGAGCCATGGATTCCATCCTTCCCAGTCCTGTATTCCATCCTTCCTGAGCCATGGATTCCATCCTTCCCAATCCATGGATTCCATCCTTCCCGAGCCATGGACTCCATCCTTCCCAATCCATGGATTCCATCCTTCCCAACCCATGGATTCCATCCTTCCTGTGCTATGGATTCCATCCTTCCTGAGTCACGGATTCCATCCTTCCCAATCCTAGACTCCATCCTTCCCAATCTTGGAAATCCATCCTTCCCAAGCCATGGATTCCATCCTTCCTGTGCCATGGATTCCATCCTTCCCAATCTTGGATTCCATCCTTCCCAAGCTGTGGATTCCATCCTTCCCAAGCCATAGATTCCGTCCTTCCCAATCCTGGACTCCATCTTTCCCGAGCACGCTCCAGGCTGGAGCAGAGCCACGTGTTCCATGGCCAAATTCCCAGTGATGGATGCAAATGTCATCACTTATTTTTGTGGGAATTTCATTGTTTGTTTTCCTTGGTTTTCCAGCAATAACAACTCCTGTCCCATCCCGCCTCCAGCTTTTCATCCTCTGCCAGAGGCATCCCCTCCAGACTTTCCCCAAATTATCTTAAAAACCTGGAATAATGGACTTAAAATCATTCTAGAAGGGCACTTGATTGGATTCTCCAGACTGTGGGATTCCGACCAAACGGGAGCACAGGAGCTCACTTGATTTTTGGCACTGCAAATTAAAACAATCCATGGAACTCCAGCTTCTCCAAGATATCCTGCATTATATTTGGGAGCTCTTCATATTTCAGGCTGTTTGCTGCCTGGGAAAAGTGGGTGGTGTTGGAATTTAGGGATAATTCTGTGGGTTTGGAAGTTTCCTTTTCCATTTCTACTGTCAGAGCCTTAAACCCAAAATGCCAAAATGTGATCCTAAATCCATGGGTATGTGAGCATGGATATATGGAATATTATCCCAGGATTGTGAATTGGAGTGGCTCCCCTCATTTGCCCGGCACTGCCCAGCCCTGACCTGCCCCAGGCTTTAAGTCCAGCCTAAAATCCCTGGAATACCCAGCCAATAAATTTCCCCATGCTTTGAGCTTCTCCAGCATGGAATATCTGGGATCAAACCATCCCAAACCCAGCCCCACTGGAATTTTCCCCCTTCAGCCTCAGTTCATCAAAAGCCTCTGTGGTTCCTTCTCCTCCTCCTAATGAAGGTGGAAATGTCCATGGCGAGGGGAATTTATGGATGAAGGAATTCCAGTGGCCATCATTCCATAATAAGGCTGACAGGCCCGTAAAATATTGCCCAAAAAACCCTGGAAAAGGCTCCGGCAGCTCCCTGGAAGGCGACCCAAATATTTTATGGAGTGGGCTCTGACGACCTTCCCTTATTTATGAATTTTTAAATGAGCGGGATCTGTTTAAAGAGGGAGAAAAAAAACCTGGGATATGAAAAAAAAAAACCCAAACCAACTTCAGATGGCGACTTTAACCTCCCATAGATTAAAAACCATTCCATCTTTTTATCCAAATTCCAATAAAAATCCTGTCTCCCGTGGATTTAGGGACTGCTTCCAATGCCACTTAAAAGCTGATTATTTTCAGGGCAGGTTTTGCACTCCAAAGCTTTTTTTTTTTCCCTCCCCCCAATTATTTTTAAAATCCATTTTAAAGGATAAAAATTTCTTTGGGAGATGTTTGGGATAATTTTACCCAGGAAAACTGAAAGAATTTTAATTTTAATTAAATTAAAAATTAAAATTTTAATTTTAATTTTCCATCCACCTTCCACTCTCTCAGCTTGCTCCAAGCCCCATCCAACCTTGGAAAATTCCAGGGATGGGGCAGCCATGGCTTTGTAATCCAGGAGCTCAATCCGGCTGTTTGGAATCTCCCTTTACCCCAAAGCAACCCAAAGTTATTGGGAATGGTGAAAATCCTAAAAGATTGGGATAAACCATGCCAGTGATATCCAGATTCCTCCTCTGCCCATTCCAGAAACCACCATTCCAGCAGCTCCAGGCAGGAATTCCGCAGCCAGAAATGAGGGGAAAACACTGCTTTTCCATCCAGGAGAGCATTTAAGGAATATTTTACATCAAAGCCCCTTCATTCCTGTCTGGAGGGGTTATAAATGGGACAATCCCTCCTCGGGATGGAGCCCTTCAAACACCACAACATCAATATCCCGGGTCCTGGAAATCCAAGGAATATTTCTCCACGTCCACATCCCATTAATCACTTGGAAAGCCATTTATGGACCCAAATTACCAAGTGCCAAAACGCCCCTGACAGGGCGGGAAATTTATTCCTCTGGTTTATTAATGTTCTATTTATTATTAGAAATCCAATAAATTCTTCCCAGATTGGGAATTTTGACGGGAATTCTTCGTGGCTTAGTCCCATTTGTGCTGTGAATGCTGTTTGTAGAGGGAACAGGGAAGATAAACCTTAAAATCCTTTAAAAATCTCTTTTTTTTAGGATGCACTTGATGGGAAAAAAATCCTTTTCCGGTCTGGCAGCGGGGTTGGGATCAAATACGGAGATTCCGGGACCTCCATAGGAAAATTTGGAAAGGTCTTTAGAGTAATCCTATAATCTGTTTGCCAGGAGATCCGTGGAAAATGCTTTATTTACCTGAATAAACAGCTCCCATTTCCAATGGGAGGTTAAGCTGTTTGGAGAAAGGCTTGGGAGGAAATCATTCCAAGGATTTTAAAGCTTAAGGTGACATTGTTTGGTTTTGGGTTTTTTTTTGGGATTCCTTCCTAGGAGATCAACTTTCAGAGGGAGCAGAATTCCCTCAAATTTACCTGGAAGGGCTGAAAATCCTCAGTTACTCCACTTTGTGGGGAACCTAAGGGGGAATGGGCCAGTTTGGGAATGAGGCTGGAAGTGCCTGGAGCAGCATCAGCTCCCGTTTTTATCCAGGTCCAGCGCATCCCAATTTTCGGGAGATGCCACGATCCCCTTTAACCATTCCAGGCATGGCTATCCAGCAGTGCCTTCTCCTGAGGTCGGGATAAACCCCTCCCCAGGCGCTGGAATTCTGCCTGTCCCCCGAAAATGGAAGAGGGAACATTCCCACTCAATCCTTCAGGATTCCCAAACCCTGTTGGAAATGGCGAAGGGAAGAGATTCCCAGGAGAATCCCCGTGAATCTTCTGGCCACCAGATGCTCCCGCAGAGCCATCGCAGGTCCCCGAGGGAAGCTGGGCACAATCCGTGGATTTTGGGAAATCTCCAGCTTCTTTTGTGCCACCCTTTCCCGGTGCCACCGTTCTGCAGGCTGGGGTTTTTTTGGAAGCTCCCACTGCACTGGAAGCGGCCTCCTGGACACTGGGAAATGCTGGAGGTGTCCCAGTCCTCAGTGTGGTGAACTGGGAATTCCCAGGATTTCCCCCGTGCCCAGGATGGTGCTGGATGAGGCTGGGGTAGGAGCAGGATAAAAGCAATGCTCCCAGTGGATAAAGCTGAATTTTCCCCGGAATTCTGTGCTTCGGGGGTTGTCCCACACTACAGAAGTGAATAAAATTAGCAAATCCTTAGGAAAACATCCTCCAAGTTCTCTCCTCGCTCCAAGCCTCCCTGCCTTTCCTAAATCCCCGTGGAAGCCAGCTCCCGCTCCTCTCCATGCTCCCAGTGCCTTTCCCTTCTCCAGAAATAAATCGGGATGTCTCTTGAACTCATTTGCCGCCTTCCCGGCCTAACTCATTCCATATGGCCGCGGCTCTTTCCATGGAGCGCCTCCGCTGGCTTCCCTCGCTCGCTTCCAAGCTCCTCAATTTTATGAACAATTTCCGAGCAATTAGAATGTGGAGAAGTCCTCCGGGGGAAGCCAGAGCATCCCTGTCCCCCGGACAAAGCCATCCCGCTGGAGCAATCCTGGGATGGGCTGAGCTCATAAAGCCGAGCTTTTTCCATCTCCGCATTCCGGGGGCCGGATCCTCCTCCCGGTGCCACCAGCGTGACGCGGAATCACTTTTGGGTTATTCCGGCTCCTTTTCCCAATTAGAGCCGCTGCTCCCCTCCCCGGCTCCCTTCTTCCCGCGTTCATCCCGGCACGCGCTCGTTTCATGCTCTTCCAGCGCAAGGGAAACATCGGGAGCGGAACCAATCCGCTTCTAATGGAATCAAATAGCGGCCTGCCAGAAGCCACAATTTTCCAATCAGGGTTTGGATTCGGCACCCCGCGGAATCCCAACAGTTTTCCTACAGCCCCTTTCCTTTTCCCACCCCAACCAGGTCATTTTCCAATCAGCCCCATTACGCCGAATCCGTTTGTATTCCCCAAAAAACACATAATGACGGGAATTAGCCCCAACCCCAGGGCTTTTTTTAATCCCTCGCCTGTTAAGTGGAACCACATCTATCTCCGAGCGGGAATTCTTCCGGAGCCCGATGGAAATGGATTCCAAACAATGCATTCCTATTCAAATTCTCCTCCCTTTTAATCAAAAAAAGCTTGGATTATCTGCAGCCAATATCTCCGAAGGCAGCCTGGAGTCGGGCCCCTTTGCTACCCCCCTGGTTTTTATGGAATACAAGGAATATATGGAATTAATCCATCTGAATATCCAATGTGATGCCTAATGACTTTGGGATCATAACACAAGCGGGTTGTTTGCAGTCCATAAATAAGGAATGGCTTTTGCCGGGATTTCCCAAACCAAAACAGGCTTTGATTGGAAACAGGAGGTAGATCCAGCTTTTCCCTTTTTCATGGCTGAGGGAGTTTGGGCTGGAAGGATGGAGCACCCACGGGCAGCGCTCAGCAGGGCTTGTTCCCAATTCCTGCTAAACCGTGGGATGATGGGAATATCTTGGCATGGAGGGATGAGATGGGCTTTAAGTCCTTTTGAATCCAAGCCGTTCCATGATTCCATGATCCTGTCCCCACCTGCCTGGAGCCGCTGCTGGATCTTCTCCGTCCCTGCCGTGTGGTTGTTGGCAGAAATTCTGTCTCCTCTCCCTGCTGGAAGATCTTTTCTCTGGGGTATCTTGGAGCTCTTCTCAGTGCTCTCTGAGCTTCCTTGCAATTCCCAAATCCCAGTCCTGCATCACAATCCCTGGATTCTCTGACAAAGACCGTCTAAAACAGGAATAAAGTCCCCCTGTCTAGGTGATCCATCTCCTTAGCTCTCCATCCTCCTTTTCCTGCCCAGGGCAGAAATTCCAGCTCCTCATTCCCACAGTGATCTGGATCTCACCTGCCTGAAGTATTTGGGGAAGAAAGGTGATTCCATAGGGCAGCTGGGATCACCCTTGGGAGATGCTGCTCTTCCACCAGGGAGCGAGGGGTACCTGGAGCACAACTCCTGGGAATGCTGATCCCAGGACTGGGCGCACAGTGGGAAGGGGATGAGGTGCAGGAGCCTTCCCTGCCAGATCCCAGTCTCCATCCCTGGTTTTTCCTGGCTGGCATTCCCATCCCCCTGGGCAGTGGGAAATTCAGGAATCCTGCCTGGCTAAATCCATTTATTCCTCTGCATGCTCCTTGATTCCTGGAGATGCTGAGCCAGCTTGGCAATATTCCGGTATTCCAGTAAAATTAAAGATTAATTTCGCTCTAAATGCTCCATAATTTGATTTTATTAAAACTTTTACAAGGAGACAAAAGGGGGGGTATTTCTTCCCCCATCCCAAATATTTGCCAATAAATCCTTTACACCCCTGCAGGGTCAGGTACTCCACGGTTGGGAAACAAATTCCGTGTAAAAAAAGTAAATATTAGGGAAAGGATATAAAACTTTATTGGCACTAAAATTCCTACCCCCTTCTTTCAGGGAGCCAAATCCTGGAAGGGAGGAAAGAGGGAAATAAACCCTTTGGAAAACAGGGGGATTGCTGAGAGCACTTCCAATCGTTTTTCCTGGGAAGGTAAGACCTGGATTTGAGGGCCTGGAGCCTCAGGAATTGAGGTGGGATTAGAGGAGAGTCAGCCATGGGCTGGAGGGGCTGGGCAGGGAAATTCCTCGACTGGAGATGGGAATTTTTGTTGGAACTGGTCAAGGATCCGCTCCCACTTTTTGGTTTTTATTGGGAAAATTTGTTTCCTGGGTGAAAGAAACTCCAGCAGTGCTCCCACAGCTCTTATTCCCACAAATCTCTAATATTGGATAATATTCCTTACTAAAAGCTGTTACAAGGTCCTTAAACAAGTCTTTATGGCCTTTCCAGGATTTATGTCCCGAGGAATCCCCAGGATGCAGATGTTTGATGTTATTCCAGATGTGTAAACCGATATTAATTGTACACATTTCCCCCTGAAAAAACAGGGATTTTTTTCTTTTTTCCCTTTTTCCCTTGGCTCTGGAAGCAGACATCTCATAATTCCTACAGCAGGGAAAAACAGCGCACGGAGCAGAAAAAAAAACGGGATGAAAAATGTTTGTGCAGCTCGGCCTTTCCTTGGAAATGAAAATAAATGTCCCTAAATGCCATAAATTTCAATTCCTGCCAAGGCCGGAGCCCATCTCGGGATTGAATCCCGAGGAAAAATAGGAAACATTTGTTGGATCCGTCTGCTGAAAGCAGCGAGGAAATGATGTCATGGTTGGGAAAAATGAAGTTTTGGAAAAATCCAATTAACACTCCCGGCTTTGCTGGGGAAATTGGGATGGCTGGGAATGGAGGGTGCTCCTTCATAGCGGGGTTTTCCTGGGAATGTCGCTAAATCCAGGGAGTTTTGGGGAGGAAAAGACCCATCATCATCATCCTCAGTCCCACCTGCTGTGGCCATGCCTGGCAGAACGTTGGGATCCAGGATTAAATCCCAAATCACTGGGAATTGCATCCCAGCATGCTGAGCCACAGGATTTTCCAGCCCCAAATCCCTCTCCCCAGCATCCCAAAGAAGGCAGCTCAGTCCAGGATACCTCTGTCTTCCCGTGGGATTTGCCAAACATTCCGGCATCTGGAACAAGGGGCATTCCCTTTGATTGTTTCCTGATGAGATTTATTCCTTTTGTTATCCTTAACACTCTCCTTGTTTTCCCTTCTCTCCCTCTGTCCTTCTCTTTCATCCCAGAATTTCTGCCTGTTTGTCAAGCACAGGGGAAACATCAGGGAGAGGGGAAAAAAGAGATTTGAATATGTCACCATGGTTTTTGGGGTTTTTTTGGGTTTTTTTGGCTGCCCAGAAATCCCCCAGAAATCCTGGTCTGATCCTGCATCAGGGGAGTAGGAATTCTGGTGGGATCCCACCTGGAATCCTGCAGGGATTCTGGAGCAGAATCACACCGAGGCTTAGGATATTTTTTCATTTGCCAATGAAAGCAGTTCCATTTAAAAAAAAAAAATGGAATTGCAGAAGAAAAGAGAAACTCTTCACACTTGAGGGTCAAACTCAGCTATTGATTCCAGCTCGGGAAAAGCACGGATTTCCCCTTTCTTTTTTGAGGGAATGTCAAAACATTTCACTGCAGACTCGGTAAAACATTTGACATTTCCCAAGCAAAACCTTTTGTTCCCAAAAGCGTTTGTTTATTCCCGATTTGACCCAAATTAAGGAACAAAGGAGTTCAATAATTCGGGAAAACCAAACTAAGCCCTCGGGATGGTTCAGCGTGACACAGTTGGGCTTGGAGATTTTCCCCAAAAAAAAAGCTGGGATTCAAAATGTGCCTGGATTTTTTGGCCAAAAAAATCCAGGATGGGCTCAGCTTTTCCAATGCTTTTTGTGGTGGGGGAGATCCCAGTGTTCCTTCCTTGGGATGGGAATGGGGAGGGGGACAGGAACCCTCTTGGGTGGTGGGACAACACACGGAAGTGGAGAGCGAGGAGACTTGATGGGATATTAAGGAAAAATCCTTCCCTGGCAAGGTGGGGAGGGACTGGAATGGAATTCCCAACCATCTGTGGCTGCCCCATCCCTAGAAGTGTCCGAGGCCAGGTTGAACGGGATTCTTTTCCTAAAAATTCATCTCTGCCCCACTGTTACCCCTTCAGGATTCTGGAATTATCCCTCTCTCGGGTTCTGGTGCTATCCTCATCTGGGATTCTGGAATTATCTCGCTCTGGGGTTCAGGAATTATCCCACTCTGGGGTTCAGGGATTATCCCACTCTGAGATTCAGGAATTATCCTGTTCTGAGATTCAGGAATTATCCTGCTCTGGGGTTCAGGAATTATCCCACTCTGGGATTTAGGAATTATACCACTCCAGGATTCAGGAATTTTCCTGCTCCGGGGTTCAGGAATTATCCCACTCCAGGATCCAGGAATTGTCCTGCTCTGGGATTCTGGAATTATCCCTCTCCGGGATTCTGGAATTTTCCCACTCTGAGATTCTGGAATTTTCCCACTCTGGGATTCTGGAATTATCCTGCTTCAGGATTCTGGGATTATCCTGTTCAGGATTCTGGAATTATCCCACTCTGGGATTCAGGGATTATCCAGCCACTCCAGAATTCAAGAATTATCCCACTCCAGGATTCAGGAATTGTCCTACTCCAGGATTCAGGAATAATCCCACGTGGATCAGTGGGGGAATTTAATCCCAGGAGATAACAAGCCCTGGCTCCTCCCAGCACTTGTTGGCATTTCTCAGGGGATTTCAAGGAATTATCTGGAGATCTGGCTCCTTCCAGGTGCTTTAATTAACTCCAGTGCTCCTTGGACACCTTGGAATCTGGGAATGCTCAGCCCATCCCAATTTTCCTCCCAGGAAATGCTTTAGGAAGCATTTCTCGGTTTTCCCTCCACACTGGGAAGTTTGTAGGGAAGAACTGGACCAGGTGAGACAATACCAATAATGCTTAAATCAATTTATACCAAAAAAATTATGGAAAATATTAAATTACATTGGATTAATTAATATCTAAACATAATCTGATTTTATTCCAGTTTAATATATATCCCTATTAAAATAAATTCTGGGATTCCACCAGTTAAAATGTAAAGTGGGATGTTACCAGTTAAAATAACTGGTTTTTCCCAGGATTTATGAATAAGTGGCTTCCACGACCACCTGGGCATGTTGATGCAAATTTCCTGCACAATTCCAGGGATTAGCTGGAATTCCTTCAGGATCCTGGCATGGATCATCACCATCCCATCCATCCCCTCTGCTCATCCTCAATATTCTTTGGTTTCCCAGCTCTGGAGGGAAGAAAATCCCCCCAGGATTAGATCTGGGATTTGTGAGCAGGTCCTCATGCTCTGGATCCCTCATTTCCCAGTGGGCAGAGAATTCCAGGGCTCAGGACCTATCGCTAGGGAAGGCTGAGGACCTTGGGGTGCCTTCCATCAGAATTTCCAGGGGATGGAGCGCGTTCTGCTCGGGAATCCATCCCCCCCAGACTACCCAGTGTATCCATTTTATTAACCTGGATCCAAGGAAATTTAGGAGCATGGCTTAATTTGGGAAAATTCATCCCACTTAAGCATTTTTCCATGTCCTGCCCAAGCTGGTTTCTGATTTATCAATGACCTATTTCCCATCCATCCCAGCTTTCACTCCATAAATCACATTCCTGGCTGGAGAAACGCCGGGTTTTTTACAATTCCATAAAAAATAAAAAAAAATCCTCATCTCTTTCTCGGAGGCTCCGTATTTTCTGTGGAATATTGAACCATCACTTCCAATAGCCATGAGTCCGAGGGTTTGAGGGACGTTCCAGAGGTTGGAGCACAAAGTGAATTAAGGATTAATCTTCTCTACAAATAATCCTCGTTCCATCCATAACTGCCTGGACTTTTTTATCCTTGCTCCTTGTTTTTTTGGGGAGAAGCAAGCACTGCATGGAGAGGGAGCAGCCCTTCCATTCCAGCCCTTTCCATGCAGCAGGGGAGGTTTGTGGGAGTCTCTCCCTCCCTGAGCCTGATTTTGGGAAGCCGCTGCCTGAAAAAACAAACACGAGGCTCCAACCCCTCTTCCCATTCCCAAGGGATCCCAGCCATTCTCTCCAGCGGGCACTGGCCCAGGCTCTGGCTGGGTGGGATCGTTCCAACAAGGAAAATGAACATTTTGGGAGGTTTGTTGTTAATTGTTTCCGATCCCGAGCCATTCCCGAAGACTTTCAAAGGGAAAAAAAATCCTGGCTTCCCGGAGGAAACTTCCATGGATTTAATGAGCTCCCGGGCTCTCCCCATGGCTGGTTATTTATGGGGTGGTTCCATGAAGGATTGGCCAATGGATAGGGAGAAATGGCTCTGGAGGAGAGTGGGATCCCTGCGCTGCTTGGAGCTGTGTGGGGATGGGATGTTGGGCTCTTTCCATCCCAAAAAACAGGGTGAGGGGGGAAAAAGAGGGAGAAAGTTGCTGGTTTGTAGTGTCACTCCTGTGGCATCGGGAAAATGAATGGTTTGCTGGCAAAAATTCCCAAAAAACCAGGATGCCTGTGATGGGAATGATCCAAGGCTGAACCCCACCACAGACCTGAGGGTCATGCAAAGATCCAACGGGATAATTAAGGGAGGGATCCACTGGAACACAATCCGGGCTGAGAACACTTTTACTGGGAGGTTTGCACACGGCAAGAAAAGCAGCTCAGGCTGAGGATATTGTGGAAAACTCGTCCTCCAAAACCATTTTAAAGCAATTCCAGAGGAATCAGCGGCAGCATCCGAGGGGGCTCTGCCAGGCCCCAGCTGGGCGCAGAGGCTTTGAAATGGAAACAATTCAGAAATTCCTAAAATATTCCCCCCCAAAAAAGAGGCATATTCGCTTTTCCCCCGGCTCTGGTCTTGATTTTCCAGGCTGGAGGAGGAATGTTGTTGAATTTTATGGGAAGTGATAGTGGGACTCTCTGGAAGTGGCTGTAAAAGATAACAGATTTTGTTTTAAAGGCAGATAAAAGTTACGGGCCCGTGTTCCTTGGAGCAGGAATTTCCTTGGATACCAATAAAAACGCTGGTTATGAAGCATTTCCTGAGGAATGGCTCTAACCCCGAATGATCCTGGTTATTTGCTGAGGAAAATGGGTTTTATCCCGAACAATAAACCTGTGGAGATTTATTAACCTGGGAAGCACATTCCAGGCTCCAGCCCAGTCCCAGCCCTCGGAATTAATACTGTGGATAGAGTGAAAAATCCCTCTCCTGCTCCAGAGCCATTCCCTGCAGAATGTCTCCCATAAAAGAGTTCCCTGAGCACCCCTTGAGCTGGATTTTCCTGGTCTTTGCCTGGGTCCTTCATTCCCAAAGCCCAGGCTCTGTTTTAATGGGAATATTTCCTCTGGATCACATTGCTCTGGCACTATTCCCTGCAGGAAGAACAGGGAGAAGGCTTGGAAAAGGAATATTTGAAACCACCCATTGGCGCTATCAAGGTGATCCCAAACCTCTTTGCCTCTTCCAGAGCCTGAGCCCTTGGGAATTCCATGGAAAAATCAGTGGGAGACGGTGAAGAGTTAAGGCATCTCCTTTCTCCACAGCAACAAAAGCTCAGGGAATCCCCCAAAATATTCCAGCCTCACCTTCCCCAGGATGCTTGGAATGGGAGTGGGAAAAAGCGCAGGGAACCCCCAAAATATTCCAGCCTCAGCTGGCCTGGGATGCTTGGAATGGGAGCCAGAGAAACTACCAAGAGTTCCCCAAAATATTCCAGCCTCACTTTCCCTAGGGTGCTTGGAATGGAAGTGGGGAAAAGCATAGGGAGCCCCCAAAATATTCCAACACCAGCTGGGGTGCTTGGAACAGGAGCAGGAGGGTTAACAGAGGAATTGGGATTTTGGATAAATCAGCACGTTCTGCCCCTAAAAATCCTCTGGGATGTGGAACGGGAGCTGGGGCAGGCTCGAGCCCGGGTTTTGCAAAGCTTGGCCCAAGTGCACAGCCCAGCCTTACGGCAGAGCAGGTAATTAGTGTTCATAATCCGTTTGTGAAGCTCGGGTGACTCCAGAGCGCCGGGCACTCCAGGAAAAAAGGGATTTTTTTTTCCTTCGGGATGTATGCGGATGCCAGCGGAACATCTGCACCCAATCTAGGCTCTGCTCAGCCCCCAAATATTGTTGTGGTTATGGGCAATTCCCTTAAAAGCCGATCCCTTTCCAGCCCTGCGCTACTCGGGATGAAATGTTCCCTGTTCCTTTAACTCTTTTTAGGGTTGGGGCTTTTTTTGAAGTTAAAATTCCACGTTCAGGGTCCTCTTACCCCACAGCTGCTTCCCTGCAACAAGGGAGTTTTGTTTGGGAATCTTTGTGCTTACTCAATCCTTCCAACCCCAAAAGTAAGCCTTGAGGGGGAGAGGGGTCCGTGGTGTTTGGAAAACAAAGGGATTCCTGACAGCTTTTCCATAACGTTGGTGTTTTGGTATTGCTTGGGAGACGGGAGGGAATTCAATCCCGGAGCGAGATGGAGTTTGACAGCTCTGGCTCTGGGAGCTCTGTCTGGCATGGAATTTTTCCTGGAGGTGATTCCCAGGCTGGATAGAGCCAGGTGGCCCAGCCTGATCCAAGATGGAATGAAGGAAAAGGGCAGGGAAAGTGTAAAACTCCTTGGGATGAACCCAGCAGGTGAAATGCAGGGAATTCCACCCATGCTTCCATGGCCTCCCCCGATGGTTTCTCACCTCCCCCTTCAGCCTTGCTGGGGTTCTCCAGAGCATCCCAGAAGGATGGAATTCACCCAGGATCCAGGCTGGGAATCCCTCATGGATGTGCTTCCCAACCCCACTGGCACAGGACCCTTTGCTGCCAATTCTGGGTGGAGAGCTGGCTTTGAGGGACGTGGCATTGGGATTCTCCGGCTGCCTCCAAAAGCAGCCAGGTTCCTGCCAGAGGGGATTTTATTCTCCCTTCCCAGCAGTTTTCCAGCACTTTGCTGGGAGATTTTTAATTTTTTTTTTTTGTCTCCCTTTCCCCAAACCTCTGATTTTCCAGGAGAGGCTTTGGAGCAGCCTCATCCATAACCCGACCACGCCTGCTGTCACATTTGCGTCACCTGGATGCTGACAGCCATTCCCGACCTAAAAATCCTGCTCTGGCAATCCAAGGAAGCCAAAAGACAAATTCCCTGCTGGCTCTGGGATTTCCCCTGCAGGAAAAGTTTGGGCAGCCAGGATTCTCCAAAGCTGCCTGGTTTATTCCCACTTTATCCCACGGGAGCCCCAAGGAATGTGGATCCATCTCCACGAGCCTCCTGTCTCCTCCTGGGCTCAGGAAAATCTTTGGCAAAATGTGCTCCTAGCTATCCCATGGGGCAGGGATACTTTAAACCTTGGGTTTTTCACTTCCCAGGGATTTTCCATGGATTCATGAGGCTGGGCAGCTCCGGGATGAGCTCTGAGATCCTTCCTGGCAAAGGGAGGTGTTCCCTGTAGGAAAGGGAAGTCACAGCTCCTGGGGAATGAGCAGGGACTGTTTTAGGGCCGCTTCCCAAGGTTTGGGAATCCAACCATGCCCATCAATCCAGCCCAGCTCCTCTTCCTCGAGGCTGGGACCGAGGGAGGCTCCAGCCAGCCCCGAAATGAAGAACGTAAATATGGAATATTGAAACCAGACCCGCTCCGCAGAGGAACTTCGACACCGCCACAAATCCGAGGGAGAAAGGGAAAACTCTGGCACAGAAATCCCGCATGACATCATTTTCTGGGATCACGGTGCCAGAGCGGGGCTATCTCCGGGAGTGAAAGCGTTGCTGCTCCTTGCCAGCTCCATATAACTTTGGGATTCAAAGGACGTTCATACTCCTGCTGCAGGAGAAGGGATGGCAGGGAGGAGGGAGGCTTTCCCCTGGGAATGATTCAATTCCTATCAGTAACAACGAGGGAGAAAAGGTTTGTCAGCCCTGTCGTTGATCTTCCTTCCCCATTCCTCCAAAATCCCTTGGAAGCTCCTGCGAGGAGCCCCAAACCCACAGAGCTACTTGGTGGTGGAGTGAAACTATAATTAGGGCTCAGGGAATTCTTCCCTGCCATTTGTCATCCCCAGTTTTCTACAAATTATGGAGAGCTCTGTCGAAACTCCTGCAGCCGTGCAGTCCCAGGGAATGGCTGGTCCCACACATCCCAGAGCGATCCTTGACGCTTTCCCTGGAAACCTTCCCGTTTCCAAACCTCTCCCAGCAGCTCCAGGGAAGAAAAGCCCCTTCTCCAGCCTCTCGCTGGGAAATGAGGTGGGATTTTCCCTGGCCACGGGCTGGGAGCGGCAGAAAACTTTTGGGGAAGGTTTCCAGAGGTAAAAACCTGCTGGATTCCCCGAAAATGAAAAACCCCCTATTAAGAGGGAAGGTTATGAAGTGCCTGAGGGAGCTGGGAATCAAATTCCCGTTTCCAAGCACAACTTAAGGAGTTGTGGGCAGGTTTATAACCCTGCAAATGAGGGAGGGGATTTGCAGCTTCTCCAGAGAGCTGGGCACGGATTTATCCAAGTTCCTGCACAAGCAGGAGGATTTAGCTCTGAGGAACCCGAAGGATTTGCACCAATCTGACTTTGGGAATTTTAGACCGGCTCTTTTCCAGCCCAGCCTTTGGTAGCTTGGGCTCATCCTCAGGATGAAGAGCCTGGATGTTCCCTGATCTCCGAGGGGATCCCCTCCAGCCCCTTCCAGCTCCTCCAGCCCCAACCCGGAGCGGGGAGCGCCGGAATCCCGGGAAAGCGGATCCTGTGCTGGTGCCAAACATCTGCAAGCCCCACTCCCCCAGCCCGTTCCTACAGCAGAGGGACGGGTTTAAATCCTTGGGATTCCAAACACGCCAGGAAGGAAATCAATCTGGGGTCCACCAGCGAGTCTCCAGTAACATTCCCCATCCTGCTCCGTGCTCTCCAAAGGGTGCTAAAGATATATGGAGCAGGTAGAGCTGATGGAAACGGTTCCAGCCTCATTTTTTTTTTCCGGGCTGAAAACCCCGTTCCATCCGTGTTCCGAGGGAATGGGATCGATTTTGACAGGACCGTGGCTGCAGAAGTGTCAGAGCTGATTGTTTCCACCCCCCTCGCCTTGCTCCCATCAATTCCAAAAGTTCTGCTCCCATCAAGTCCAATTTTCCCTGGATTCTGTCAGGCTGCCTGCTCTGTGAGCAGCGCCTAACCTCACCCTGCCTCAAAATCTCATTTTATTTTATTTATTGTAGGGATTTTTTTTTTCTGGGAGGGGAGGTCTCTGCTCCCAGCATTTTTTCTTGAGGTGCACGGGGCAGGCACTGAATTCCCCCAGGGATTTTCCCTGTGCTCCCGTCGGAATACAGATCCTGAGGGTGTTTTCCCACCCAGCAAAGCTCCTCCTTTATCCACGTCCTGGACCCTCCTAACAGGTGCCAGCCGGTTTAGGGACTCTGGATTGGTATTTTTGGCGTCTCTGCCTTCCCCAGGAATTCCGCTGGGCACAGGGAAGTATTTTGGGGGTATTTAAAGAGAAAACCTCTTCTCCACTGGAAATGATGAAAATGGCATTTTGAATCACACCCAGGGAGTGCCCAGGAGTGGCCACCTTTGCCCTGTGGCTGTGGGGGGATGCTCAGCATCCAGCTGTTCTTCCAGGGTTTTGGAAGATCCATGGAAGTCTTGGAAGGGAATAACTCAGGTGCTCGTGCAGCATCCCAACAGGACACGAATTAAAAGGATCTGATTCCAGCCTTGCTCATCCCAGAGCCCAAATCCCATATCCACAGGGACACCTTGGCTTCAGCAGAGCTAAATTTTGAGGCAGAAGCGAATTTTGTTGCAGACAAAATCATTTCCCGGGTTGGGCTGTGTTTGTCATCTCGCTCCTTCCCTCCCTCCCACCGAGGCGCCCTCTCCGCAGAAATCCCGGCGTGTTTTCTCCTGCCAGGACCTTCCCTCCCTGCCCCGCTGCAGGACCTGCCCCTTCCCACACAATGAAGGGACCGCCGCCAGCCGCAGCGGCTGGAGGAGCCGGGAATGCCAAACCCCATCCCGGGGACGGGAGGGGGACACGGGGACAGCCCCCCGGGGCCAGCGGGGCTGGGGGCCAGGTGGCCACGGAGCCCCGGGAGCCATTCCAGGGGATCCCACCGAGTCCTGGAGAAGGGACCACCCTGAGGGAGGGAGGGAGGGAACCGCAGTGTGCCCACGGTTGTCGCTTTTTATTAAGGTTCCTTATTATCAAAATAAGCCGTAAAACGTCCTGGTCCGTTTCCATGCCGGGGCAGAGGCGCTGGAAAGGGGCTGGAGAAAGCTCCAGCACGGATGGATGCTCCTTGGGAAAGCCGGGAATTAACTGGGGTGGGGATCACGGCATCCGACAGTCCTCGGGAATACGGGGGAGGGAGAAGGAAAAACCGAAAGCGAGGGGGGGAGAAAATAAAATAAAATAGAATAAAAATAAAGAAGGAAGGCTGAGTCTCCTCCGTCATCCCTCTCCGATGCAGCGGAGGCGAAGTGTCCCTCCGGGAATGTCCTGCCGGGGCAGAAGCCACCTGTCCCCGCTCCGCGCTGCAGGAGCCCATCCCGGGATCCCAAAATTCCCCGGGCAGCTGCTCGGCGGCTCTAGGGCGAGGAGCTCGGGATGGCGATGCCGTGGACGGCGCTCAGCGGCTCCGGAGCTTTCCCCGCGGGGCTGGGGGGTTTTCTGTCCACCCCTGCAGGGAGGGGAGAGGGAAAAGCCACAGAGCAGTCGAGCACGGGGACACCCCAAAAACCGCGCCCCGAGAGCGGGCGTGTCCCCGCAGGGACAGGGACAGCGCTGGTGGCACTGCCAGGGCCGTGGGGTGACCTGGCGAGGTGGCCCCGAGCGGTCCCAGCCACGCACGGAACGCATCCCTAAAAAATCCCAAAAAAATCCC
>WBND01001577.1:0-12690 GCA_013398595.1 Tychaedon coryphoeus
AGAGTTGAAGGGAAAGAAGTTCACTAAAAGAAGGCGTTCAGAGCTTACTACTGAAGGACTGGTGGTGACACCAGCTGTGCCTGTCTCAACTTATTAAATACAGCATCTTCATATAAAGTAGCTGCTAGTGACTTTTAGATTTGGTTATTAACGAGTAGGATTTGATTTTGTTTGCAGGTTCCTAATTTTGGGATTATGTAAAGGCTAAATATTCATATGGAAGCTGTACTACTGTTATTGTACTTGTTTTCAAAAAATGTGTCCATGAGACACATGCCTGTGGGAATGATGCTGAGTATCTCCACATATTCATGCCCTGGTTTTGGCCATGAGTTTGTAGTCTGTGTATGCTAAGATAGCTCCCATCTGTCCTCTACTCAAAGTCCTTCAGATAGGGGCAGATAACAGCTCTGGGGTCAAAGATTCAAATACTTTAATGAAAGGGTGAAGGGGACAGCAGACACCAGACCAGTTGCTAATGTTTTATTTTACTTAGATGCCTTTGCAGTGCAATACCTGTAAGAGTTCCAGCAAAGGTTGTTATAAATTGAATGCGTGCATAGATGAAATAACCTCTCACATTATGCAGAATGTAATATTTCTTTAAACTACCTTTCCAGAGCTCCTGGTTTGTCAAAGAGAAAAATAAATATATTAAGAGAATTAATATTGCAAATTGCCTAGAAGTTTAAAGCATCACAAATTTTGTTAGGAGCGCAGAGCAATCGCCTAGGTTTTTGCACTAGTGTAAGAGTAGTCCATAAGGTGAAAGGTGTTATTTCCTAGCACTGCATTGATATGAATGGTTTTCCTGCTTAGTACATCCAATTCCTCCCATCTCCCTGTTTAACCTGATTCCCTCCCCACCTCACATCTCTTCCCTCCCAAGCTGGCCTCCTGGTGCTCTCAGTGGAAACACCAGATGTAGGATTATTACTGAGTGCATAGAACTCTCCCAGAACTTGCAATAACTTTTTTGGTTGAGGAAGAAGTCAAAGCCAAGTAATAGAAACCCATTTTCCCATTCTGAGCAAGTAATTCTTTTGCTGCGCTGAGGCACAATGGCATTCATCTTACAGCAGTTTCATTACTCTTGCTTGTTTCTTGGAGAGCATAGTCAGGAACTGAAGCAACTTTTACTTAAAAATACCTTCCTTCAACTTCCCTTTGTTCCACACATTTTTCTTGAACATGCCTGCTTAAACCCCTGGCCAAAATGCTGGTTTCAATTCTGCTGGGGAAGAAATTAAAGTCCTTGGTTGCTAGTTCATACAGATGTAGTATGTCTCAGATCACAAACCGCAGTGTGTTACACCAATGTAGTAACTGGAATTTCAACTGTGAGCCCCATACTGTCTCACAGATGTGTTTTACACTCAGTCTAAGACCTCCCAGTCAGCCTAACTTTTAAACTTAAGCACAATGAGATCTGAAACAGTGGTGATGTTATTAAATAGGCAGAAAGAAGTGTCCTGGTAAGTTATCATGTTGAGTCCTAAGGTATTGCTGGTCTCCATGCAACTTTTCTGTGTTAAGAGTGGTCGGAATCTCAATGTTTTATTGTGGCTTATAAGGAGTGTCTGAGGGCAGATAAATTGCTTTCCTTAAAAACCATTTAGGTCAACCTAGTTCAAACAGAAGTACATTTCCTCTGTGAGTAAGCTCAGTTGTGAAGCAGTTGCCAACTTGTGAAGATAAAGACTCAGTCAATGAGACAGTTTCAGCTCCCACTCATACTATTGCCCTGGATGATTGCCTAGTCTCCTCACTAGGATCCAAATCTGTGTTTGGGGATGCCCTGATTTACATAGTATTGATGTGTTAGACTTGGGAGCTTTAAAGACTCTGTTGCTTGGTGCACTGGAGATCCTGCTTTTGCTCTCACATGTTTTGTTTGGAGTCTCATTTCATATACATATAGAAGACGTACTGCCTCCATTTAGTGATTCAGAGCATGCTGCAAGCCCCCACTGACTGTGGGCAGGTTGTGGAAGCAGAAGCTGCTGGAGCATCCCTGCCTGTCTTCTGACAGGCTCAGACAGTGCTACATCTCTTCTAAAGAGGCATATATCCTGGTTTTAAATGTGAGGAAGTAGCTAGTTTTTGTAATTAAAACCACTCAAAGTTAAGTACCGTGAAGGTGATGACCAAAGATTGCTAAATGCAGAATTAAAATGGTGATGTTAAACCAGTAGCATAATAGTAAGAAGCAGAGATCAATATACATTAGAATATGCTGTATGTACCAGGCAGCAATTCACCATATAGTGTGAGGTGAGCAGCACTGCTTGGCTAACATGTTTCCATGTTGCCGAGTTGCTATGGCAATATCAAACCAATGAATAAACCACATCACAGAGACAGGGAGGTGAGTAAGTGTGAAATTGATTCAGTGGAACACAGGAATATGTGGGAGCAAAATTGGTCAAGATAAAATTTCTGGTAGGAATATCTATTTCTTTTCACATTTTCAATAGTATATTATAATTTTTTTTAACATTGAAATCCTGTAGGTATTTTTTCCACCATAAACTCGTGTGTGTTTTTTATCTGATGCTATGTGTGTGTTTCAACATATATAAGGCATTTAATCCATTAGCAATGACTATAGCTGAATATAAAAAGTATGTAATCTTTTATATAAATTAATTTAGTTGGTGGTTGTATGAAGTCTGGGTAAGATAAGTTGACTACAAGTTTCATGACTAGCTATATATAAGCTAATATTGTAGCAGTTGTATTTGAAAACATGCTTTTACATACACCAGGCTTAAACTTGTTCTTTATTTCTCAGTGTGCATTATAGTGATAGAATCCACAGAAATGTCCTAGAAATGCTGCATTTTGGATAGCAAATTGATATAACAAAAGACAGATATCTGTGCTTATAAATGGATTGCACAAATATTGATCATGCTTCATTGCCCCATTTTGTGATTTATGTGACCAGTATTTGGAATGTCTTAGGAAGAAAATCTTTTGGATTTTTTTTCCATTTTTAAAACATTCTGTGAAAAAACAATTAAATTAGAATGTGCTATCAGCAGTATGTTTTTGTTATCTATGGAAAATAAAATACATATCAGGCATGTTTTTAATTATGATTTCAGTTTTACTAATTTGTCTCAGTTCAGTTGGATGATCAAATAATGATAAAGGTTTTATTCCTGGAAAAGACCCTGCTATAGAGGAATAGGTGGTTATTATTTTCAATGTGAGTTATTATTGTTAAAAATTTATATTTGTCTAAGACCTACATCTATTTTTGGAACATTTTTTAGGCTTTCTGGCAGGAGGCATACATGCATGAGTTTCAGTGCTTGTAGTTGGTATGCTATTTATTTGATCTAAACTTGCTGCTTATTTACAGATTAAAAAAAATCTTGACATCTTACATGTGCTTTTGTTTCATTTTATCCCCCCGATGAGTGTATCTCTGTGTTGAAGACCGCTTTATATTTGTCCCTGAAAAAAACTATGTATAACAATATTAAGTTAAACAGCATTAAATTAGATTTTTTTTTTAATTTTGTAAAAAGCCAAAATGGTCTTATCAGGCACAGTCAATAAAATGAAAACTGTAGTTTGTCTGTCACATAATAGCCACTGTGGTCCTGCTTTGGTTTCTTCAAAGCAGAACTTTATTTACAGAATAGAAACTAATATTTATTTGCATCTAACCTTTTGACTTAATTTTTAGACAACATATTTGCCAAATTATTGGTAAAGAAGTTGCTGACTGGTACTTTTTACATTGGGATAGAACAATAAGAAAAAAACACTGAGTGGATGTTGACTGAACACTGAAGCTTTTATGATTCGGAGTTTTGAAGATGGGAACAAAGCTCTTTCATGATACAACATCTTGAAAAAGTCCTTCAGTTACATTTTCCTTTACTTCTCTGCAAGTTTTAAGTTCTAAATAAGTCTAAATGCATAATATATAACATTAAGAATAAATAATACTCCTAAACTCAGTTCACATGCTGATAAGCAGCTTGATCTCAAGAGTGTTCATTCATGCTGTTTTCGTATGTGAACAAAATCCATAAATTAATTGATCAAACTTAGCTAGATCAAGGTTGAACAGATGCAAAAGGAAATAACATAGATCAAGATCTAGTTTTTGTTGTACACTGTTTGCATATGAAGTGTCTTTCTTCATTTGTCACTGGCCATTTTGGCTGTTACACGAGACAGGTCCAGCCTGGTGATACCCAGCAGGGACCTGGCAAAGGCAGAGTTATCACTGTTGGAGCTTTTGCCCCAGCCCATTGTTGAGCTCTCCTTGAGCTATGCTGATTATTGGGCTGGCCTGGATGAGGACAAGCACACAACTGGTATAGGGGAAATGTTCTGTTTGAGGAAAGGTGCTTTCAGAAGTGGTTCAGTTTTCCATCTACTGCTTTGACTTCCTCACTTTTGGCGCATATGGTGTGAAAATTGCAGAGACTTGTTGCCACTTTGAAAGCAAAAGAACTTCTCTTTCAAGGGTGTCTGAAAGTCTCCTTATCAGTAGAGCTTGGTAAGGAGCCCAGCGCATGTGTAACCCCTGAACCATTGCTTGCAGAATCCTTGAAAGCTTTTTGTAAAGCCCAAGATCTTTGCAAGACAGATATGGCTAAGAAACAAGTCTTTGGGGTAGGGAAGAAGTGTCTCTTCAGCAGCCCAGAGGAACCCTCCAGATCAAGGGCTTCTTTTCTTAGCAGTGCATATTGCTACATCTTCAGCTTTTTTGTCTCCTATACAATGAAATTGCTTAGGTTAACTTTCCTGAGTAGGCAAACCTAGATAGCTTTCTCTGCCTGTCTGTGAGTGGAAAAAACTCTGCCAAACTACTGGTGCCTCCTCTTCCTGCCCTCTGAAGCAGATGATAAGGGCTCATTTAACAGAAGTCTGTGTCCAGTCCAGTCTCAAGTGCTGCCTAAGGTGGTGAGTGCCATATGGTCCCTCAGCAGCCTCAGTGAGCCCTTGCTGGCAGCTCTCATGGCTGCAGTGTGATGCTCAGAGGGACACCTGTAACAGCACACACAGAAACTAAAGGCTGCATGTTAGGAGAAATGCATCCAGGCATCCACTTCAGGTAAGCAGTGGAGCTGGACACCATATGGCCCTGGAAATGGTCTCCTCTCTGAACTGTTTTTGGATGTGTGATGCTCTGCACTGTCAATTACCTAGGTGTCAGTCCATCCAATTAAAGCCATGGAGATGGGAATAACAAATGCATGGGAAAAAAGTGCTGTCTTCACCCCAGCAGCTAACTGTATACACACACAGTCCAGAAAATCCTGATCTGTACACTTTGCAAGACTCAATGGGATGGAAGTGTCATTTTGAGTAAATTTCTTTTCTTATACATTCTCAGTGTTTGGGGTTGGTTTCAGCTTTCTTCACATAATCCAATGTGCCAGCAATGGGGCACTGGGAGCAGCAGCAGGAAGATCCTATCTGCTTCTACAGCACCCACAGTTTACTTCAGCCCAGGGGTGAAAAGGGTGGAGGCATGTTCAGTGCAAGCAGAATGTTATCAGGCACTAATTCTTCTTAGTAACATGGCTGTATGAAGTAAAATTCTTTCATAGCATTATAACCTCACTTGATATGTAGCTTTGTGTAATAACAAAATAATTCAGCATCACATGTGCTAAAAGCTCTTACTTATGTACAAGTCATTGTTTCTTATATGGTTAGTCTGTGTATTTTTATTTTTTTTTTATTTTTATTTTTGATATACAGAAAAAGGAGGAAAAACCAGGGTATGCCCATGAGGTTTTTTTTTTTTTTTTTAGAGGATATTCTTTGGGTTAGTTTCTACTGAGACATCAACTTGCTGCTTCATGAGTTACTGAGGTAAATTTTCCTTGTTCTTTGGTTTAATTTTTCTTTTTTTACGAATGGGGATTAATCTTTTTCATCTATTTTAATATATTAAATATTAATAAATTAGAATATCTTATTTGAGCACCTAACTTTTTGGTGTTAGAAAGTTTCAAGAGCAGCTTTTCAGGATTAAAGAAGATGCTCAGGTGAAGGCAATTTTCAATTCACTTCAGTGCAAGATGAGGCACCCAGCTGTGACCATAAATAAGAACTGTACCTGTGACCCAGTCTCTGCTGTTCTTTTTCTTGGAGCCATCTAGTCCTTTGTTGTCTTATCAGAGTTGTCTGATGTGGGCAGGAGGCACAGGGCAGAAGTTAGAAGGCTTGTGAGGAAGGCTGAGAAGCTTTTTTTTTTTTGTCTTCACTGGGGAATGTGTTTTCTGTATCTACTGAGCAATTCTGGGTCCTTAGACACTAATCCCCCTTGTACTTGCTTTGGGGTTGGTGATAGTCTCTTTCCAGCCCTTTTGGAATATATGGCTCCTCCTTGAGCATAACAGTTGCCTTGGGAATTTCTCAGTATGTTTTGGAATTTCCTGAAATGTGTTCACTTAGTAAGTCATTTATTATATCCCTAAGAGCCATCTACTACTCTTTTGTGCATCATTGCCAGTGGTTTCTATGGTCTGTCTTCAGCCCTGTGTGAGTTGCCTGTTTTCCTCGGCCATTCTTCCATGCATTTCTTTGGTGGAGGCTGTATTTTCATAAGATCTCAGACAATCTGCTTTGCCTTACTGTCTGCTCCTTGAGGGATCGCATTAGCTGTAGATTTAATTAATTGATGTAACGTATTCTAAAACCCTTTGTGCCAGTATGTACCACTTAAATCTATTAGTTGGATGTTCTAGTAAATAGTTTTTTTTTGTACTGCACTACTGTAGAATGAATACAGCAGAAGAGTGGCTCATGATAGGTTAGGTAGTGAAAATGGGAGCACAGAAACAGCAACAAATTTCTCCTTCCCTGGCAGTTAGAAGAGACTCAAAGAACAGAATCACTGATCTTGTGACTGAATCACTATTGTGACACCACTTGGTTCTTCCTACAGTCCATGATGCACCATGGTGAATCCTGCAGTCCTGGTTCTCTACTTGAGACAAAGGGATCCACAGGATGTTTTCTTTTCTTGCTTTCTGCCCTTGTCTTTGAAGAACTGGATGACGTGAAGACCTCATCAGCTCACCTGCTGATACTTTATGAATTGAGCTGCATCAATAATGGCTCTAGTGCATAAGTTCTTAAAGAGACATTGGTTTGCTGACCTTTCAGTATCTGTATTTTTGGTATTTAATCCTTAAATTTAAATGCACCAGATTATTTTTTATTCCTGTGGTAGGGGACTTCATGTATTGCAAACAGACTGGAGCACCTCTCCTCTGAGGAAAGGCTGAGTGAGTTGGACTTCTTCAACCTGATGAAGACAAGACTCCAGAGAGGCCTTATGGCAGCCTTCCAGCACTTAAAGGGAGCTTATAAGAAAGATGGGGACATTTTTTTTTTTTTAGAAGGGCCCACATTGTTAGGACAAGGGGAGATGGTTTTAAACTTAAATTAGTTGATTAGAAAAATATAAGGAGGAGTTTTTTTGCAATGAGTGTGGTAAAACGCTGGACCAGGTTGCTCAGAGAGGTGGTGGATGCCCCATCCCTAGAAGCATGGAAGGTCAGGTTGCACGAGGCTCTAAGCAACCTGATGTAGGTGAGAAATACCTCTGCTCATTTCAGGGGGTGTTGGACTAGTTGACTTTGTAAGGTTCCTTCTAACCTAGCCTAGTCTGTGCTTCTGTGTAGGAGGACGGGTTCCAACAGACCAAAAAACCCAGAAGATAAATAAATTGGTCCCCATGCTCAGTGCTACAATAACCAAAACCATTGAATCAAATTTTGTGTCCTTTAAAGTATGTTCTTATGCATTTTCTATGCTTATAGCTAGCAGTGAAGTTGAGGTTTTAATTTCCTTCACTTCTACATAAAAATTAGTGCCTTGTTGTCTGGGAAAAAGTCAGTTTTCTATCAGGGGTGGTGAGAATAGATGGTAGTGGGGAAGGGTCCCAGAGAGGGCTTCAGCAGGGCAGAAGTGAGTACTTGGCCTGGTTTTCCAGTTTTCTTGACTCTTCACTTAACTCAGCATTAGGGTATTTTGTGTCATTAGTCAATGGTGTGGCAGGTGTGACCTGGATTTCTTGGCATTAAAAAAATTGCAGGACAAGATTTTGCCAACTCAGGACTCTTGACTGTAACCCTGTATCAATTTTAACTGCTTTAATTACATTCTGTTTACATTTTTGCTTTACTGTTTCTATTGGCTATAGCAGACTTATGGTTATTAAAACACTGTGAGCTACTGCCATTGCTCATAAAACCCTGTCATGTTCCAAGTTATTGCTTGGCTGATTCTCTCACTCTCTGTAGTAAAAATCATACAGGACTTGGACATTTCCATGTAAATTAGGTGTTTGTATGTGAATAAAGTTTTTCCTAGGAGATTCAGGTTGTCATGTATAAACCCTATTTACAAATATTAATACTCCAGTGTATGAACATAGCTGTGTCAGCAGAAATGTATTATATTCAGTACGTCATTGTTTTTAATGTAGATTGTTGGAGAGGAGTTACTGTCACCACAGAATATGTATATATTTTTTAGAGGCAGTTATTCTTACTGATAACTAAGTTGGTGCTTATTTTTGTTGGATCAAGTACTTTTATTTGTGAGACTTAGCAGAATTGATTAGGGTTATTTCCCTCTCACAGAGAAACTTCTGACTGATTCCTCTCTACAGAAACTTCTGAACTTACAACTTCAGCATGGTCTTATCCAAATAAAGTTTATAAATCTCTGGAAGATAAAACTTTACAGTAAGTTTATTCAGCTGAATGTTTCACTGTAGTACCTAGCACTGCAGTTAAACCTTAGGCTAACAGATGTCCATGGGTGTTCATTGACATCTGTCCCAGCAGTCAAGTGCATAAGTTATAGTTGCTTTGAGTATTCTGAGTATGTTGTAGTTCTTTCAGTTGCAGCTGGGTGATACAATCCCTTCCTTGTGCACCTAAACAGGATTTGGAAACCCAAAATAACTCCATACTAGAGTACTTATGGGAAGTACTGTTGCTGTTGTTTTTCAGATGGCACAAACATTTCCAAATTCTATACATTCTTCACAGAATAAGCTGGCAGCTCAGAAAACCAATTGTAACCTGGACTGGATAAAAAGGTGACCAGCAGGTTGAGGGAAGTGGTTCTCACTCTTTGCTTAGCTCTCATGAGATTTCACCTGCAGTACTGCATACTGGGTGTTCCCAGTAAAAGACAAACATGAGTTTGTTTGAATGGGTCTAGAGGGAGGCTACAGATAGGATCAGAGGGATGGAACACCTTTTCTGTGAGGATAGTTATTCAGCCTGGAGAAGAAAACTCTCCAGGGAGACCTTCTAGCAGCCTTCCAGAACCTAAAGGGGCCTACAGAAAAGAGATTTTCTACCAGGGTCTGGAGTATGAGAGAGGACAAGGGAGAATGGCTTTACACTGAAAGAGGGTTGATTTAGATTGGATAGAAGGAAAAACTCTTTACAGTGAGGTTGGTGAGACACTGGAACAGGATGCTCACAGAAGTTGCAGAAGCCTCATCCCTGGACCTGTTTGAAGTCAGGTTGGATGGTGCCTTGAGCAGTCTCTCTTAAAAATACTCCTACTCATGGAAGTGAGGTTGCACTGGGTGATCTCTGGTGAAATTCCCTTCCAACCTAAACCCTTCAACGATTCTGTGATCCCTGCTCCTGATTATTTTAGCTATGGATAAACCATAAAAGTTACTTCTAACTACTGTGAAAGATATTCAGAGTGTAGTTCAGAAACTGGGATAGCTGAATCAGCCACTATGTAAGTTGCTGAGTGAATCTGGGAGGAAATGCTTCTCCAAGGAAGTGTCAATACCACAACAGGGCAACTGCAGAGATCAAGTACCCACTGAGGATATTTATCAATGTGTTGCTCTGGAGGTATGAGAGGGATAAAATTAATTTTCAAGATACTTTTGCGTTGTTGTTGATAGTGAAGAACAACATTGTTTTATTCTGTTAAACTTTCTTTATATATGTGCATTTTTAATTCTCCTGCTTTCTTCTGTTTTCTTTGGGCATTTAGTTGTTGTTTTTTTCTGCACAAACTGTTGATACTGTGAAAAATCAAAGAATAGGTATTTATAGATGAAGAAGGTGGGCATTTTAGTTTTGAAGCTGAAATAATGTAGTAGAACACAACAATTATTTCTTTTTCCCAGAAGAGACAAATCAAAATTGATGCCAATTTTCCTCTCTGAAGATTGAGTGAAAAAATACTCAGGAGATTTCTTCCTCCATCTTCCCTTTCTTCCACAAAACCCAGCTCCTTGTGAACCCCCCCGCCTCGATCTTACATCCTGGGAGACCTAGTTTAAATAGGCAATTTTATTCAGAACTGAATAAAATATAAGATCCTAATCATATTTCCCTACAGCCTTTCCTTTTGCCCTGAGGAGAGTAAGAGTGTGCCTTCTTAAAATGAGAGAATTAATAATTCTCCTCTTTCAGACATGCTGTCAAGAGGGATCTGTTGTGACTTGGAAGTATAGGCTGGCAGGCTGCCCTCTGAGCTCAGGAAGGCATGGCACCCTGCCCAGACTCTTTTCTCTGGGCTCCAGCTTTTTCACATGGCTGTGCAAAACCCACTCAATACTTTCTCCTAACCTTGCTTCTCCTGCTGAGGACCCATCTGTACTACCCAGAGGTTTCTGTTCTGCTCACTTTGACTTACAATTCACTTCTGCTCCTCGTTGTCAGCTTTCTGCCTGTAGCCAATGCATCTCAACTTTCTTACTCAGACTGACTGAATTCAGCTCAGCTGTTGGATGGCTTTTCCAACCTTGTAGTACTTTTTGATGAGCCTCAGGTAGGGGATAGATAATCCTCTAAATTTTGCTGTAATAATGATTTGACTTGCTTTGCTATGCGTTCAACCATTCTGGGAAAAGCTAAATTTTTGGATTTTTTGTAATGCATACTATATATATATACACCTTGAATCAGTTTTTTAATGGGTTCAATTTCCTGTGAAATGATTGGTTGTAAGAACTTATAATAACACTGTAAACGGTGACCTTTTAAAAACCGGATTTTTCTTTTCACTTTAGTAAAAGTAATTAATTTTTCTTGGGATTCTGTTCCTAATGAGGAAAAAGGAATAACTGCAAGCAAGGAGGTGACACTAAGGATGGAGAATACCATGCTATTGACATTTCAGCGTGATCCAAAGTGAATATTCAGTCTGCCTGACTGACAGTGAGAAGACAGAAATTTTTAATGGAACTTTGATTTTATTTAAACTTCTGTTTTATTTATTTAATATTAAAAATAAAACACTGAAAATATTTTGTAATATTGAGATTTGAAATAGCATTATATCCTCAATTTCTACAGATGATAATTTAAAAAATATTATGAGATATATTAATGGATGAGCTCAATATTAATTAATTAATATTAATTACTGTGCTCAGTAATTCAAGGAGGAAGATGCAGAAAGCTGGTGAAAGGTCTATCACAGACCATTTAGCCTGCATCATCAAGACCTTCCTACCTCATGCTGCCAGTTCTCAAGTACTTTGTTTCAGCTTTCTGCACCGGTGGGGTGTATCTTGTTAGTTCTAGGCAGGGTACAAAGGCAGGTGACACTGCAGCCGCCTCTCCTGACAACATCACTGTGTCAGGAATCACGTTTTCATTTGAATTTGCTTTTCTAACAAGGAAAACCAGAGCCAAACAGAACACAACTCTTACAGACTACTACAAACATGAACTGTCTCATACATGTCACCCTGGGAGAGTTCCACTAGGATTTTGACAGCTGCACTTTTAAAGGTCCCGGAGTCATCATCAACAATTCCCTCTTATCGTCAACTTTGTAGCAGCACCAGTCAAAAAGTTGTTAAAATGTTTGGCATCATCACCAAGGGTGTTGAGAACAAGACAGAGTGTGTCTGCTCTGTGTTTTGCTGTGCTGTACAACATTAACGTGCCCAAATCTTGGCAATTGTGTGCAGGTCAGGTTTCCATATCCCAGGAAGGGTTGGTAGTAGAGGAACAGAGGGGCCACTAAATTGATGAAGGGGAAGCAGCTGTCTTTAAGGACTAGAGTCACAGGCAAAAGATGAGTGAAATTTAACATCATTAACATCCAGCTATTGCTGGAGCTGTATGGCATTTGAACTTTGGATGAGATAGACTTAGAACAGATTAAAAGAAATTCTTTTTCCTTACTATAAGAGCTTGTGAATGTAGCTAATGTAACATTATTAAAGAAGAAAACCCAGAGAAACAGAAAGTCAACAAATTAATGGGCAGTAGGCCCACCGATACTAAAAGGAATAGACAGAAGTACACTCTAGTATTCTTAGACATGTGATAGCCAATGCAGGGGATTATTTAGGGAATAAGCTAAAGCTGATTGGACAAAGGAAGGCAGGGAGCCTAAACAGTCCTCAGTTGTCAGTGGCAGAGACAGAGTGGTGTGCTAGGTGGTCTGAACTTTTTTGATTTTTTTTTTTTCCATGTTTGCTCACAGTGGTCTCAAGGGTTTTATGATAAATTTGTTTGGATGAAACAACAACAACAACAAAAAAGGTTTGAAACTAAATACTACTGAGAGAATATGGTAAGACATTTTTTAACTGTCTAGTAAGATGCCAAGGCTGCTTCTAGATGGTTCCTGTGGTGCTAACCTTTTCCAGGGGTTGAGGAGACAGGTTTTGTAAATTCAGAATTCCCAACTGCC
>WBND01001577.1:18276-44117 GCA_013398595.1 Tychaedon coryphoeus
TTTTTGTTTCTTCATTTTACTTCTGTATGTCCTGCTCTAATTAAATTAGATGCTTATTAATTTTTAAAACACCTATGGTCTAGAAGTCTTTCTGTAACTGTAAAATTACATTTAAAAAAAAAAACAAAAAAAACAAAAAAACAAAAAACTTTTTTCCTGCTACAAATTGTATACAGTTCCCCCAGAGGATCATTTTACATATTTTTGGATGCCCAAAGGTCTTCAAGTTTGCTGATACATTAAGAAGTTCTTAATTGATTAGCTTTAATAGATTTTTTAATGCATTATTATACTTTATATGGCTTTTTATTGGTTTTGCTTCATGAATTCTCTGACTGAATAAAATTATTTTTTCCTTCTACTGATATTTATTTAACTCATGAAATATAAATCAGGCTTGCATATTTTCCATGAGTCTTGGTTACAAGGAAGAGCTCAAGATGCAATATGATGGCTTAGAGAGCATATCTGTAAGTTCTTTTCACAGTAGAAGGAGAGCTTATGTATCAAATTGACAATATATAAATGACAATATTTCATGGAAATACCCTTCTTAAGACTTCTTTAATTTCAATAAGAGCTTTAATTTAAAAAAAAGCTATTTTTGATGCATTTGTGCTATATACCAAATGATTTTTAAAAAAGGTTGAAAAGTTAACCTTACAATCATGCCTATACCCAGAACCTGCTGAATTAAGCAGATACCATTTACATTAGATTAACTGAATTTGAACCTATGTCATAAAAACATCCTTGTAAGTAGAAAAATCATGAAAGGGATTCTTCTTAATCAATACTTCCTTCTGATAGATCAGTGGTGTGAGATGTGAGGTGCTTAACAAATATGCATTTGTTATTCCTTTAACACCAAGAGAGTTTTCTGGTACAATTTGACCTTCAAGAAGCTTTGTTATGAGCATGGTGCCAAGCAGCCAGCAGTGTCAGGAAGAACACTGAAGAACGGTGTGAGATCACAATTGTAAATAATGTTGCAGTCTGCTTCATGCACAATCTATCGTTTGTCTGTGGTTTTGTTCCCAGTGTTTAATACTGTGGGAGTGTTTTCTGTTGCTTTGTTCATTGTACTTTAACACTGTGCCAAGTTTTCTGTCTTAGTAGTAGTGAAGTGTTTCTAATGACTTACCATGGTTTTAACTATGGCATTATTAACTTTTGTTTAGGAGGTTTTGGTGTTTTGGGCCCAGCACTGGATACTTGGGGCTTTATTCTTCTCTCTCGAGCACTATGGTCAGGAGCATGAAGATATTGGCAATTAAATGGAAAAATTCCAAACAGTCTGCTGAGGCAGGACATGTGCTAGAACAATGTGTTTGAAATCACTTTTTTTTTTTTTTGGGGGGGGGGAGGAGGCAAGAGGATTATATCCCTCCCATCTTTGAATTGCATGACTTTAAAGAGAGGCTGATCAAGTGCTGTGAGGAGGAATCTCTAGATGTTACTCAGTAGCATTGGTAGTAGTATGAGAGATTATAAAAGGTCCAGGAAATGCTTTAAAAACAGCTGGAAAGAAGGTAAGCGTTAAGTGAAGACTTAGTGCCTGTAATGTTTTTGTTTTTTCTTAGATCAATGTCCCCAGCTGGAGATAAATGGGCTAAATAGCTCAATACAGTGACAGTGTTTTGGGGAAACTTGTGTTTCCCCAAAAGAAGTAAGGATAATTATGAGATGGTGGGGGATAATGATTCTTCTCATTTATTAGAGAGTTCTTTGTCTTGTGTGTGTTGTTACGAATGCACATTTGTGATGAAAATTATCCACTGAAGTTGTTCTTCAATAGAATTTTCTCAGAAATGTTTTTAAAATAATCCCTGAAACTCTACCTCAGAGCACTTAACTCTGAGCTTCTGCTGAGTATGTAACTCCTATGTAGAAGGCTTGTGTAAGTATTTCAATTTTGTGGAAGATGACTAAGGTACAGTGAAATGACTTGTCTGAAGTCATTCAAGAGGTTTGTAGCACTTTGAAGGGATTAGGGAATTTAAGGTGTAAAGAGTCCAAGACTAGTTGGAACTCTTTGTTATGCTTGTGCTGCACGTTGCTGGTAGTCTGTGATTCAGATGCTGACTAAAGCAGGCTTCTGGGAATGAGTCCTGATGAATAAAACAAAGATGGCCAATTTGGTCTCAGGCAAAACAGGAACTGCAATCAATAGAGTTAGACCTTTAGATGATGTTTCCTGAAAAAAAAAAAAAAAAGAGACAGTGTGGAAAATACACTTCCAATCCTGAACTTAATTTAAAGGGGAGCTTTCAAACAAATAGGATCTCCTGTAGAAGCATCAAGGTGGCAATTTCTAAGACATTGTCCAGAAGAACTGATCTTAGAGGAGACATTTAAACGTATAGAAGTGTAAAAATGTCCAAGCTTGCTTTTTATGCTGGTCTTGAGAGAAATCTCTTGCTCAAAAATTTTAAGTGTATGATCTTTCCTCCAGGCAATAAGGCAAATATCAGCCTTTTTCTATGAAGTTACCAGTGGGGAATAAAATGTATGTTATTTACATAAACTGCTTAAATTCCTGCCCACTGATATGTGGCTGAAGATGAGACATAAATCAATTTGGATCTCAGGTGTACTTGTGCCACTTTGAATTCTTAGTTTTGCAGTAGAATTGATCAGTGGAAAACAGCATGACAATAATAAAGGTCTCAGTCAGACGGTGGAGTCAAATGTTGATCTTTATTTATCACTGTTAAATAACAGAATGGAAGCAGTGAAGCACAAATTCGCAGCAGAATACTTTGACAGCTGAAAAGAAAGATGCCTGTGCCATTAGAAATTGGTGCTGCAGTCCCTAGAAACTTGATGGGGTTTTCTGTGAAAAGGGAACAAAAATAAAAGATGACTGGCTTGGAATCCCATGTGTTGTGACCATATGATGAAAATGATGCTATCTGTAATTGCAAAACTGGGACTGAAACAGCAGCGAAATGACATGAATTCATCTTTTTGTCTCAGTACTCTCTACCTTTGTCTCACCTGGGTGCTCCTACATACCTTTGGATAAACCTGTCTTAACAAACATTTTGACTGTGAGGAAAGATTAAGAGGAAAGGAACAGAAGTGGAATGAGGCATGGCTTGTCAAGCTGTTGATGTTGTGCTTAAGTGAATACTCTTGTGTTGTAATATTCCCACAGTCCTGCTCTCTTAAAATTTTTTTTTTTTTTTTTAGCAATCTGGCTACAATATTCTGTCCTTCCCATGCAGAAAACTGGGTTTGAGTTTATTCCTGAGGGCAAGGATTATTGTACACTCAGGTTTTATCCCATTGCATAGTAATGATATGGTAGAGGTTCTTGCCCAGACCTAAGTGCCATGACATGCTTCAGTATTCTGCAGTTCTGCCATAGTGTATTTGCTTTGATAATTTAATCATTCCTTAATACTTGAATCTTGTCTATTGCTTGATTAAGAAAGGAGGGGAGAATGGTTACTGTGGAAGAGGAGCACAGACAGTAAGATCCTTGTTCATTTGTTGGGTTCTTTCTCTGGAGCTGTTGTGAGAAAGTTTTTCTTGGGAGTTTTGGATGATTGAACAATAGAATGTGGGGGGAAGGAGGGAGAAGATTGAGGAGTGAATTACACTGTGTACTGTGAAATTACAGTGGAAACTCTCAGGAAGGAGGATTTTTAAGTTGCTCCCTCCAAATTTCTTTTTCATTTCCCTGTGAAAGTGCTATGCTGTTTCCTTACTAATCGAAATAGGTCATATCCCAGGTCATCAACTTTACATAAGCGTCTCTTTGTCACCAACATTCATGTGTCCCAAGTTCTTCTGGCTAGCTAAATGTTTAATCAAATGTGCTTAGTCAGTTTAATATTTAGGTTTTGCTATTACAGTTTTGCAATTATTTTATGAAAATATCCTGGACTAAGTAAACTTGAGACCCAGACCTCGTGTCAGCATCCAAAAAGCAGTCAGTCTTTATACCCCACTTTCCTACTATGCAAGGTCAGTTTCTATTTTCCCTACTAAAACTAAACTGGTTTATACTATTTGGATAGAAAGTAAGCAATTTGTCATGTAATTAATTTGTTTCCAGTATCCATTCTCCTCTGTTTGCTCAGAGGTCAGAAGAGGGCTATGAAGAGTTGTGCCTTTAAAGAGGCTTTTATTAGAGCTAATTGGGATATGTTATTGTCTTGTACAGAGGCTTTTGAGTACAAGAGAACTGTAATCTAGGCATTGCATGAAGTTCAATCCTTTCCGGTTTGCTGTCTTAGAGTAACTATTGGCACCTAAATAATAGTAAATACTCCTTCCTTTTATGTATAGTTTTCTTTCAAGCACCTGTAGTAGACATAATAAAATGCAGGCTAAACTCTCCATGTGTGTTTTCCTGCCCTTTTCCTTTCATTTTCCCTTTGTGTGTGACAAATGAATACCACTTCCATGATTTTTTTTCCAAAGGTACACTAGGATTCTTTCACTTTGTTAGAAGCCAGCAGGGAGTGTTTCACTCCCAAGCAAAGCACTTGGGCTCATAGTTTTGAAAAAGGAAAAACAGATTTCAAGATGTTTCCCATAAGCTTGCCTGCTGCCATTTTCCATTGCAATTCATTAGCTGCTAGGAAAATGTAAATGGGCCCCTTGGAGCTGTTATTCTGACAGCCTTATGCTGGAATTTTGTCTTAAAAGTGCTACAAAATGCAAAGTTATCTTACATGGATGTGGTTTGGCATATTTTAAGGCTTTGTGTTTGCTTTCTATGTTATTAATACTTGTAGAAAAATAGCAGAGAAAAGGGACATGTGTCACATCTTTGGCAAACACTTTCCTCCCTTTTCTTTGTTTCAGATAGCAAGCTGAAAAGCTTGTTTTGGTACATTGGCTTATGATGGTCAATCAGTCATTGTTATTTAATGAAGTCACATCTAGATGAGTACTTTTGTATGTAACTGGATTTTTAAGCTCATAAGAATATTTTTGTTAGTTGTAAAACTGTAGACCAGTAATACAGTACATGCAAGTTTTACTATTGTGTAAAGAGAAGAGCTTTGAAGTAAGACAGTTTCTGCAAGAGTGTTTTTAATGAGGGAAAAGATTTAGGTTTTTGGGTTATATTTTTTTTTTCCAAATCAAGGCTCTCTTACTTGTTCTATTGCTTTATCTTTCTGTGATGGCACTTCTCAAAGGAAACGTGATTGTGTGTATTTCAGTCACCTTAGCATGTTAGTTCAACTCCTGGTCCTTTTTTGTTTGGTTGATTTTTTTTGTTTATTTTTTTTTAATAGACTTCTAATGCAGGTATAATTGTGTTATCAGTGTTCTTTGTGCTATAGCTCAGTTTGGAACTCACAGCCATGTTTTCAAAGCCAAAATTTGTTTCTCTTCTTTTGGCACAATTGAACAAAAAAAGAAATAAAACAGCATCTTCTAGTTAATGAAAAATGTTAGAACTGTATGTCACAGGGTGATTGTAGAATGCTGTGAAACTGTCACTGGGGCAATCCTTGGGTCATGCTGGGTGTCTTTGTTTTATTTTTAAATTCTCTTTTTTGAGTACTCTTGACTTTGGTCCATTTTTTTTTTTAAAGAAGATTCAGGCACTGGACTCTTTCAAGCTAAGCCAGGAAAGTAGTTCCCAATGGGAATATTTGTATGCTGTTTAAATCTACTCACCCAGAACACACTAAGCAGGTCACTTCTAATCCAATTTTTTTTTTTTTTGAATGCTGTAAAGTTTGTAGTAGACTCAAACCAGTGCTTCAACATTGTCTGAAAAAGAAACAAACTCAAAATAATAAAATATTAACACATGCAAGTGCATAATATATTTTTTAATGCATGAACATTTGTTAGATAAGAGAGAGATATTGAAGTGTGCCCTTCTCAAACAACTCCATTCTGATTAATCATACCTTGTTGCAGTTGTATTCAAGGAGAAATCACTCACCTTGGTAGTTTAGCTGATATATTTCCTTCCTGTCAAGTACTTCTGCAATACCTGAATCATGAGCTACTAATTCAGTATGGCCTTCCTGTTCATATTTGATCTTACCAGGAGAAAATTTTGTTAATTTGGAGAGAAACAGAGAGAAAAACAGAGTGCTGATTATTTTTGTTCTTCACCTTTTCTACCCTTACCCTCACTGTTGCTGTTTGCTGTCTGTGACACAGGGAGCACACTTTGAAGCACTGTGGGGGTTTTTCTCCTTCATTCCAGAAGAACCTTCCAGACCCTCAGGAGTGGCAGTCAGTCATCAGGAGTGCAGGAGCCAGTGCTGCACCAGGGAAGGGAGGTGGGCACCAGGCTGCCCAGTGGATGCAGGGTGTGCCAGGGTGCTGGGCACAGCTTTATGAGTGAGCCCTGGAAGAGTGTGGGTGGGGCAAGCTTGGCTTCTGGGGAAGGGGGGAGCAGTGGTGCTGGAGCAGGTGTTAAGGCAGCTGCTGATGTTGCAGGGAGCTAAAGGCCCTGGCCTCCATATGTAGTGAGATACAAAGCATCTCAATGAGACTCATAAAAAATATGAGCCCTGAGAGGCTGAATTTACTTTTATATCCATCTGGGTATTTTCCATGGAAATCAGAATTGGTTAAGTGTGGGTATGATCCAAATTCTTCCCTCCACTGATTTCTCCCCTCCACTGTCTTACTTTCTGCTGGTCCAGCTGAACAGAAAGCCAAGTCTTGACACTTACACTCTACCTTTTTCTTTGTACAAATCTAGAGTAAGTGAAGTTAGAAGTATACATAGAGTTGAATTGAATCATACAGTTACATTATACTATGGTCCCCTAAGGGCTGAGATAATTGGAGAATGTTTTCCCAAGAACTGAGGATTTTAGTATTTATTTCTGTGCTACTATAAGGAGTGTTCCCTGGGGGTCCTTGAGGGCAGTCATGTGTATATGTAACCTGCCTCCTAGGAATTGTTTAAGTATACTATTTAGCACGTGTCATGGAAAATTCTCAGTGCCCCTCCAGTTAACAGCACCTTACAGAGGACACTTGACAGAAGAAAGAACAGGCTTTGTGTTTCCTGCAGCATCTGGTTACTCAGTGTGTCAGGCCAGAGGATAGTGAAAAGAAACAACTCTTGGTCTTTTCTTTTGGGGTTGTTGCAGCACAGGCTATAAGGTCTTTTGTGCCAGCGAATTGGGGAGTTTTAAGAGTGATATGATTACTTGGCTACCAAGTGATCATGTTATTACTGGGCACTGATGAGAAATAGGAAGCAGTCTCAAGAGCACTCTAGAAGTAAATATAAAGCAGGTCATTCTAGGAATATTTTAATATGGTAATACCATTGGGTTTTCTCTTATTGGTGCTGTTTTGGAGAAGGGGATCAAGGCACTCTTTCTCAGCATCCTAGATTTTTTTTTTTTGCACAGAATTTATCTGCTGTGAAGCCAAATATTCAATATATGCCATAATGATCCTTTAATTTGAGTATGATGACTGTGTAATGCTGACAGTAGCTTAAGTAGGTAACCAAAGGAACCTCTGTAAAGATTTCATCATGATTAACTCATTTGTAATTAACTGTGGTATAGAATTAATGTGGATTGAGAGTTACATTGCAATTTACCAAAACACAAGATGGAAAATAGCTAGTAAGCCATCTGACAAGGAATAACTATCACTGCATGAAAATTAAAATCAGCAAAGCAAATGATATGACTTGTTATAGCTGCTGACCTAACGTTCCTTCAAGCGTTTTCGAAGCATGATAATTCCAGCACAAACATAAGTGTGTGTGGTTCTGCATTATGCATATTTTTAAATCACCCCTCCCACATTTTAAAAATACTTGAGTAGTTAAGTTGCTGGCAGCAGAGTTTCAAGTGCTGTTTGCCATGGCAGCTGTTTGGCAACTGGCTCTACAGCAGGGATGAAACAGCCAGCTTCTGGCAGGTTGGCAGCAGGTCCTGGCAGAGAAAATGACCTAAAAAAGGGCAAAGTCCATGTCAGCTCAGAGGATCCCACATGCTGAACCCTCATAGCTGTGCAGTAGTTAACACTTGGTGTCTGCTGGCTGAAGAAGTGAAAAATGCACATTAATTTTTTAGAAACAGGCAGAAGCCCAAAGATGATTTTGTTTTAGGCATGCAGCAGTTGGAAGCAGCTGGTCTGCTGTGGTTTAAGATTTTTATGTTCAGTTTAGTTTCACTGTTTTGCCCTTTGGACTTGGTTATATCTAGCACACTGTCATGTGTTTGGACACAGACACCCTGCACATCAGGGTAAAAAACTCCTCTCTCATCCATGCTTGCAGTCTTCCATACACTGTGGCTTTGATCACTTCTTGAGGCCCCATTTGAAATGGATATGATTACCAATGTTTAGTGATAATCAACTTTGGTGATGCTGGAGTACATTTTTCTCATTCTTCTGCAACTTTTTGTTTGCTCTTTCTGAATATTTTCACTGAAAGCAGGAGGATCTTTTTATAACCTTGAACATACTTTTGGAGGCTCATGTATGGAGGGACATCATTACCAGCCAAAAATAAAACTTTAATGGGTGTGCAAACAGACTGCAAGCTTAAGCATCTGATGGGATACAGTGTGAAAAAAAGGCCTCAGGCAGCTTGCAGAAGGGATATGTGCATGCTCCCAAGTTTCAATTAAACCCTGTCTCTGATTTTGCAGTGATTTTCATTTGAATGTGTGATTTCACTTGAGTCTGAAAGTGATATAAATCTGCAAATAGGCATCTCATCTTCTACTTTGAGCAGACTTGAAGGTTTTGTGGAAGAGAATACCATAGGGTTTCACACACTTATTATCCTGTTCAGGATAATAAGAAAGAGTAGGAACAATTAGCAGGCTGGAGATAATTTCTAAGAGCACAAAGTGACTACCAAAGATTTTTATTTCCTTGATAGACTTGAAAGCAAAAAAAACTGGGCTTGGGGTACTTTAACAAAAACGATCACTAGATTTGAAAAGGAGAGAAACCCAAGCCACATTAATGTGAATATATGTCAATTTTGCAACCATCCTACAGAAAAGGCTCTTTTTTGGGGGGGAAAAGAGCCTTTGACTGTGATGCTTGTACTCTAAATGGGAAGAGGGGTGATAGTGGCAGACTGTAGTGAAAGGAAGAATTTGATTGTCAGACAGTTTTCTAAATCGTATTTGTATATTGATCTTGGCATAATTTCCTCTTGTTCTGTTGAACCGAGACTAAAAGTATTATTCACACAAATAGAATTTCTTTGCTACTCTGTCATGATCCTCCATCTTTTTCACAATGGAAATTTTTCAGTGCTGGAAAGCAGTGCTGTGGAAAGGCACCTGGGGGTCCTGGTCAGTGGCAAGTTGTACATGAGCCAGCAGAGCCCTGGAGCCAGGAGGGCAAACCCTGTCCTGGGGGCATCAGGCACAGCATCACAGCTGGGCAAGGGAGGGACTGTCCTGCTCTGCTCTGAGCTGCAGATAAAGGAAGTGCTGCAATAAAAGGAAGACATTAAACCATTAGAGAGTGTCCAAAGGAGAGAAACCTTTGAAGGGTCTTGAAGGGAAGGCAAATGAGGAGAAGCTGAGGTCACTTGGGCTGTCCAGCCTGGAACAGACTGAGGGGAGACCCCACTGCAGTTACAGCTTCTTGTGAGGGGCAGAGGAGGGGCAGGCACTGATCTCTGCTCTGTGGGGACAGTGACAGAACACGAGGGGATGACCTGGAGTTGTCAGGGGAGGGTTAGGTTGGGTATTAGAAAAAGGTTCTTCACAAAGGGGGTATTTGGGCACTAGAACAGTTTCCCCAGGGAAGTGGTCACAGCACCAAGCCTGACAGAGTTCAAAGAGCATTTGGATAATGCTCTTGGGTACATGGTGTGATTCTTGTGGATGTGACTATGCAGAACCAGGAGTTGGACTTGATCCATGAGGATCCCCCTCCAACTCAGCATATTCTTTGATTCAGTGATGCTGGCAGGGTTACAATATGGATGCTTAATATAATATTTAGCTTGTATTAGATTTAATTAGAATAATCCATTGGAACTTTTAAACTTTTATTTTCCACAAAATTCTTCTTAAAAAAAAAAAGGCACCTTTTAGAAGCAGGTCTTCCACAGAAGGGATAAAGTTATTTGGGAATAAGACCATTTGTTCAGTTTCTGTAGGAGGCTTCAAGCCCCAGACTAAGTTTCTTGGCTCAGCACTTGTCTTCCTCTTCTCCCAGGCCACTTGCTCATTGTCATCTCTAGTGGGAGTCAGACAGTCTTGGGAGTCAGGACATCCAGCACAGGGAATTCTTGAAACAGTGACCTGCAAGATGCCTCTGTGGGAGGGCTTTCCTGGAACTGCAGTCCCTAGAGACCTCAGGATTCGTGATGTGGAGGCAGTCCAGATGGCAGGACTGCCTGGAGACACTGCAGGCTTTGTTCCCTTTCAGGTCACCAGCCAAGCTGGCAGGAAACCTGGCAGGCTTTTGATAGGGCCTGCCCCTCTTGCAGCCAAGCCATATATTGATCATTGCCCCATTGTTTGTTCTGGTGTTTTGTTGTGTTTTGACCAGGAAATCTATTTTGGGACCTGAAATCCTTCCAAAAAATGAAGTTCATTTATGTATGGAAGTTTCCACAAAATTTTATGGTTTTTGTGAATTGGCATTGCACCCCAAACCCTACCTGACTCATTTTTATCCTGTTCCTAAAGTGGATTAACTAAATGACCATCAGCTACAGTTCCCAACAGGGAAAGGCCAGTTTCAAAAACTCTTTTGATCTATCTGGAAATTAGGCAGAAAGTAAACTCTGGGTCTTTTGCTATCTGACATCTGTGTCTGACACTCACCTTTCCTGGTAAGACTTCTTTCTTATGCTACCTTAAATTTTCATACAGAAGCTAGCCCTCAATTTTCGTAATTTAACTTTCATATCTACTTTTTTTCCATCCTCTTCTATGTGTTTATAGTGTTACACACAGACACTTTTTTTTTTTCTAAGACATAACACTACTTCTACATGAAGTTAGAAGCCAGACCTCTAGTTGTATAAACAGTCTCTAAGGCATGCATTTCAGGAAAGTCATATACCTGTTTTTTTAATTTGTTTGTTTTAATGAGTGCTAATGAAGTTTTAAAGGTGATGTAGTAGTCTAGCAACTGTGGGATTTCCCCAAATACCAGAGTGCCAAGGACTGATAATTTCCTGTTGTGAAATTGTCTTTATAGAGATGGCTTCTAGCCAAAAAGCAAACCATATCTGATGCTTAGTGGTGTTGTGATGGTTTGCCAAAATGGATGTTGGAAATGGATTTTGTTGATTTCCAGGGAGAAAAATACCCAACTGACATTTAACTAAAACTTGTGCTACTGCAAAAAAACATGATTGGCAACATGTTTTAAACAAACTCCAGAAAGGTGGCATCAGTGATCAATATTTGACAATGAAAATGCTTGTTTCAGTGAGCAAATCTTTGCTATGCCAGAGAGATTAACATTAAGACATTATAATTATAATTTGTTTTGGCAGCTATATTTAAATCCATTCTTAATTCCCTCTTAATCTTTACCTTATGTATACTTTGTAATGAGGAATCAGGATTCTGGGTACTTTTTCATTACTGTATTTATAGAGAATGTCTATTTATAGAGACATTGTTTCTGTCTTGTTTTTTACATTCCCTTGAAATAATTTCTTACTGTCCTTTAGACCACATACAAGTCTTACCAGGATCAAGAATTAATTTCTTGCCAACGTGGCCAGCAAAGATTTGAATGTACAATTTCATAAACTAGTTTATAAACTTCTTTCTAATTGGGCATGTTAACATAAGTTTTACTTTGTTATATGTATTTTTAGGATTTTTTTCATGATTTGCATGTGTGAATCCTGAAATCTCTGCAGTACATCTTTAACTGAGCATATTCCTCTTGAATTTATTTTCTTAATTGCAGTTTTCTGAGCAGCATAGTGGCATGAAAGAGCTTGTGCTGCAGCTTTTCCTGTCAGACTTCAAGAAAAGCATGTGAACCGAACCTTGGAAAACTGACCAAATGCTGTAAATTCCCTCTATGCTGTTTCTATTCATGTCTTTATTGCCCTTGTGCTTAGGAGAACACCCTTTTATGAGGCCACCTGCCAACAGCCTCAGTCTGCTAAAACAGTTTTGGGTGGTCTTGGGAATGCTGAAGGAACCTTCAGAGCACCCTGCCAGAGATACTTAAACCTGGTGCAGCAGCTCTTACTGATTTGGCAAGTCTCAGGCTTTGAAGAGCAGAAGCATGCTCCTAGTCCCTGTTCCATCTTCCTTCCTGTGGTATCTCACATTTTTTCTGTATTTCAGATTTTAGCAGCATCAGTCTCCCTCAGTCCTAGGAATGGATTTACTCTACCATACTTTACTGGTGCTGTTTCATTTGCCAGATTTGCCTGGTACACAGGATCCCAGAACTGAAGAAAGGCTATGACTTAGGGCAGGTACCAGAAGGCAAAATACATTGAGTATGTCTACATAATACATTAAGTATGTATTATTTTGTATGTCTGCAAAATACATTAGGTATGTCACAGCTACCAATCACGGATTGCAACAGGGTCCAAGGCACATATTTTCATTTTCTTGGTGAAATGAAGACTTTGATCTTCATTTTGAGGTTATAACACCTTTAGGAACACATTTTCTGTCATTTAGCACAATCATTTCTATCTCCCTCACTGAGACAGTGTTACAGGTAAGGAAACGTGGTGGTGAAGGACTTGAGGAAAAAAAGTACTGCAAGATGACATCTACACAGTAACCAAGCCAGTTCCTCATCACTGTGTCTTGCATCCTGGGTGTAAAACTCATTTTAGGTGTCATTTGTAGGCTCCCGTGGTCTGGACAGGTGATTCCACAGTGTGTTTCAGGTGGCTGTCACCTGTACCAAGCATACTGAGTGGAAGCATGCAACTGCCATGGATACACGTATTCCATCCCATGAAGCATCAAGGTTGTGCCCTGTACAGATCTGGAGAACAAATTGTTCATCTAACATCATAGATCTCTATGTTCTCAGACCAAGATGAGTAGGTTCTCCATCACAGGAACCTTCTATCTACCTACTTAGATGCCAGTTTCCCAATCCAAGTTGTCTTTCCCCATAACCTTTAGTCCTTCTATACTGTGTTAGATCTCAGCACTCTGATCTTAACATAACTTAATTTTACATATCCCTAATGACAGTATCTGTTCTTGCTAAGCTTGCATAGTATATTGGGAGTGGAACTGTCTTCAGTAAGACTTTAGAGAAACCTTGCACTGGATCTAACACCCACTAGTCACTGGGAACATTTTGATGACACTTGACGCTGAGTCAGGCTATTAGTAATTATGTTTTGAAACTAAACGTCTGTTTAAAAATTCAATACGCCACAAGGTTGTGTTGGAGGAGTTGCTGTTTGTTTTACCAAAAAGTTAAATGTTTTCACTTTAAGACCAATTATCTAATATAATTTGTACACTGCACAGCTGGTGTCCCGGTGATATCTCTGTCCTTTTGATTGCACAGCCTGACCTTGCTCCCCTCACAACACCAGATCTCATTATATCTGTGGGAATTTCACACTAGACACTGAACACAATAAGGCCATTCTTGAATATACATTCCACTGTAATTCTTTGGCTGTAAAAAGATTTTGATTTAAAAAAACAATCAAATAAATAAAGAAACTGTTTTTATAAGAGCAAATAGTGAGGATTAATTTAATCTGTAAAGAAACTTCTCAAGATTTCTTATGTAATACAGGCTCTACCTAATCCTCTCAACTGTACATGTTAGCATTCTTGCCTTATGTTTGCTGCTATGACTTATTGGCTTTAATATTATCCTGACTCCAGTCTACTGTACATAACAATTCCAGGCATGCTTTCCAAGGTAATATACTCTAAATGAAATAATTTCCCATGTATTTTCAGCATACAATATTTTCTTTTCTTTAAAATTTTTTCTGTTATTGTGTATTCTAATTATGAGATTGTCTTACACAGAACAAACTAAAAATAACTCCTTCACTTTTACAAAAATGCTGAAAAGCATCCTGAAAAGTCTGAGCTTAATGATCTGAGGTAGAGAATCTTTTCCCAACACATGGACCCACTATAGACAGGATTACTCAGAAGCCTTTTCTTTCCTGAAGGTCTCTTTCTAGTCTTTGCAGACACATCTCTTTAATGGCCCCATCCCACAGTTCTGATGAAATGTATCGAAAACAAGTTTTCACTCATATGCTTTTTCTCCTTTATTTGCAGGATTTTGCAACTCTGTCCTTATGCTCTCTGGGCATCATTCATGATTCTTATGAAGGGTTGTTAATAATCTATTCAGGTAGAAAATTCTCTCTCTGATATCGTTGCCCTGTCCTTTAGGTTATGAACATTCCCTTTGTTTGTGTGGTAATGACTTCTTCCCATCAGATAAAACATTCTTCCTCAACACTGTAAACAAAAGTAATTCATGAAAGCAAATTATTTTATGCAAGTTTAAAGATATTGGCAATGTCACACATGAGGTGAAAAAAAAGTGAAATGCAAATGTACTGGCTTTTATGGTGGTTTGTGTTTTTCTCCCAGTCTTTGTGAATTTAAGGGAGCTAAGCATGTGAGAAATAAGCAGGGGATGCTGCATGAAACAGTGCTGTTTCTTGAAGGAGGTGGCTTCAGCTCTTATGTCTAAGAATGTACAAAGCAGGCTGAGGACACTTGAAGGGCAGAGCTGAAAGTGTCAAATAAACTGAAGCAGTATTGCTTCTGTTACCACCCAGGGTCATGCCTGGTGCTTTCTGTATAAAATAGAATATACCAAATGATCTGAACTCTGTTTTAAAATATTTTAATGTTTACAGCAATGGGTAAAACATACCTGGTATTTTAGATTTGTGGCAAATAAGTGGCTGTGGTAATCCACTGTCAGAGCTGTTTGTATATTTTATAGGAACAGATAATATACTGGACTCATAAAATAACTTTTGGTATAGGAAATGTTTTTTAATTAATTTTAAAATAATAAAAATTAAGCTAGAAACTCAAGTTACACAACTTACAGGTGTTTTCTTTGATTTTATACATAAGGGATTTTGCTTAAGAACAGTGGGTGTTTAATAAACCTGTGTGTTTTCAGGAAATGAAGATACTAATGAAACTGTTTGGAATCCAAATTTTCTGTAAATATATGGGTAGTGTCCTTGTGCTTATGATTTTCATATTTTGTGCCAAGGTTATTGTGGAGTGAGATATTCCCACTGATGACATTTCTCATATTACTGCAAATGTTCGTACCTGCCACCGGGAGAAGCTGTACTCCATTCACAGCAGTTTTCTCTGTGCAGAAGTAAATAACTTTTTATTGGTCTGTGTTCTTCCTTCGTGGTCAAACAGATTAAATGACTTGAAGATGCATTCATCTGGTGCCTCATCCTTATTCATAGTTGTTCAGATGTCTTATGTGACTTTTTATAGAGCCTTTTCAGTCTGAAAATGGAGGGACAGGATGGGCTTGCCTGTGTGTAACCAGAGCCCCTATGTGCAGAGTCAGAGGGGAGGTTGTGGGGCTGTACTTTAGGGCAGAGATGTAAGACTGTGATGGGGCTCTGAATTCAGCAGGCTCTTGGGACATCTGGATGGAGTGGGTTGCAACACTATGTAATATGTTGAAGTCCATCAGTTTGGGAGTTCAGCTGAAGCTCTGGCAGCATGACAACAGAACTAATCCTCTCTTGCTCTTTGGAGGCTGCAGATACTCGACTGCATGAGCCAGTGCTGTTGACAGGCATGGCAGAGGGACTGTAGTGGAACAGCCCCCCGTATGATCCCCACATCAGTAAAATTCTCCTAAACATATGCAGTGTTCCTTAAGGGTAGAAGCAGAAAAATTCATCATAAATTCTATGGAAGACACATAACCCATGTAGAGAGGTATAAGTTTCAGAGAAGGGGTGAGAAAGATTATACTACCAAATGTTTTGAGCCCAGTATGCTTTTCCTGTGGATCAGATCATATCTGTGAAATGAAAAATACCAAACATAGTAAAGGAGACCAATAAAAATCTAAAATTCCACTTAAATTCAGGGTAACTACTTTTTTTTTTTTTTTGGTCCAGTCATGTGACTAATTTAGGAGAGAGGTTTTCAGTGGATTAGCAGCATTGCAGTTTTTTTGGTACACCTTTCCTTTGCTTATATATTAATTTCTGTGATTACCGATACTATGTCTTTTATAAATAGCTCTCTATTAATTTTTTTGCTTTCAGCTTCTTGAAAATAAGGTCCTGTTGATAATATTTGATCCCTGTAAAATATGATTTAGTTCTTCAGTACTCTTCTGGAGATCACCATATGAACATATACCTTAATACCATTTTCATGTAAAACTTTGGTCTCAGTTATTTATGTTGCAAAGTCAACTCTTGATATGTAAATCTTATTTATGAATCAACTGTCCTTTATCTCTCAGGTATACTTAAATATCATAGATCAACTGAAAAAAAGCTAAGCTTTCCTTACCTAGTTTATCAAGAGAGAAGCTGCAATGCCATAGAGAGTTAGTCTTTGTGCTGCTTTCAAAACTTCAGTATTGTCATACTTAAATTGTCTTCCTTGATGGGTTATTATTCCTTTCAGATGTAGATCTAAACAGAAACTGAAAGGAATATAGTCTTGTTCCCACACTGATTTTCTTCTTGAATACTTCATACTTCTATAAAATGAACACTGATGTTCTTTGTGGTGTTCCTACAGGGAAATAAGTACAATTGGGTCATCCAAGAGCAGTAGATGGACCATGACATTACCTATTCAAACAGTAGCCTGTGTGTATTTGCCAGCAAATCCTCTCTGCACAACAAACCTACTGTTTTAGCAAGTTACACAAGAGATTTTGTCCTGAGGTTTTGTTTGAGTTTCCTTGTAATTTATGTGTATGAATATTTAGTAAAAGGCCCAAAGAGATACAGGAAATGTACTGTAGTGATGCACATTTTTAGAGGAGCATGTTATTAACTTAACATTCTAATCTGCAGGAATATTCCATGAATGACCTTGGTACGTAGCCAGCGAGTGGCCAAAACAGCTGAGCAGGAATGCTGTGTTCCTTACCACGGAGGAGCTGCCTCCTTCTTTGGCTAAGAGGGATACTAGGATGCAAATAAAACTAAAAACTCAGTGACACCAAACCACTGAAAGATCAGAGTATGGGCATCAAGGTTAGGGATTCTGGAAGACTTTTTAAGAGACATTTTGAAAAATGAAGCTTGGACAATAAAATGCTATTAACGTGTAAGGCATTATCATGCAAAGTCAAATACTGTCTCAGATTAATGCATGTCAAAGCAGCATTTTCTTCACCTTACCATCAAGCCTCTGGTCTCCTCTCCCCCAAATTTTCACTGGAGAGAAAAAGAAAAGTTTTTCAATCAGGATAGACACTGCTGCTGCAGCGGCACAGCTGTAGTCAGGCACAGCTCTGCCCCTCCTTATCCACCCCACCAAGGCTTTTCTGTCACTCAGTCTTGCCTGTTCCAATGTTCCAGCCTCCCACTTCTCTAGGAGGTGTCTGGTAGGGGCAGATGTCTGCTCCTCTGTCTTTCAGCAAGACTCCCATCAAACATCATTGTCAGGGGCTGATAAGCTACCAGCTCTCTGCAATACACAGAGCTGCCCCTGAGCCATGAGCCTGCAGATCTGTTGTACTCTCTGCCTGCCCTTGCTGTGCTGCTGCTGTGTTAGGAGAGCCTGTGTGTGGGCTGAGCCAGCACCTGAGGGCTGGTGTCTCTGACACTGCCATCCTGGGGCAGCTCTCCCAGGTTGTGTCAGAGGTGGCCGACTGGAGCTGGACTGATGGATGTGCTTGGGAGAGCCCTAGAGCTGACAGCAGCTGCTCGCCCTTCTCTCTGCTTTCTCTACCCTTGGTGTGTTTGGAGCAGCTGGTGGGGGTGCAGAGCAAACAGCTGCAGATTTGCCTTTCTCTTCCATTGGGACTGACTGAGGGTGTACTCACCAGTGTGTACCAGGAAGCACTGCACTTTGAGTGCCCTCTCATTTTCTTGCCTTCACTTCTCTGATAGTCATCCTCACTGCTGCCAGCATTCTCCTCTATCACCATGTCTTGGTATCCTGCTGGTAAAAAAGGAAAAAAGAATTTTTGAGTCTCCAGGACATGATTGTATGAAAAAAAGCCAGAGGAGTGCAATACAAACTGCCTCAAATCAGAGAATAGCTAAAACCCCCAACATTGGTTGTTTAAAATCTGGGCTTTAAAAAGCCTTATCTGGGGAGGAAAGCATTTCTTTTTCCACTGTGTAGTGTGGGGAAAATCAAGAGAAAGAAAAAGGTCAGTAAAGAAGGTGGTAGCTTCCTGCTGTTTTTCATTGGCTTATTTGTTGAAGAGTAGTAGGATCTCTGTGTTTAATAGCTGAGACAATCTGGGTGCACTTTACTTCTTTCATGCATCTGTTTCAAGGAAAGCATTTTTGAACTCCTTGGTGTTTTCCCACTCATTGTTATTGTTTGTAACATGTCAGAGAGCATCTTGGGGAGCTGCAGGGCTCCCAGTTTACAGGTGGAGGATCACTGGGGAGCCGGGGCTGCAGCTCCTCTGAAGAACAATGTGAGGTAGCCATCGTGGCTTCTAGTGGTGTGCTTGTTTATGTTGCCAACTTAGATGCTCGCAGCAGAGACTTTTAACCTCCTGTATTAAAGTCATAATTCTGCTAACTGATGTGAACTTCTCTGATGTTGACTAGCTACCTTGAACTTGCTTTTAGTTTCAGATAATTGTAAGCAGAAATATAAGATGCAAAATAAGTTCTGGTTTCAAATATTTATACCAAGAAAAGAGGAAACAAGAAGAAAGAGCAACACCAGCAAAAGAAAAATTAGCTGTTAATTCTTTTCTCGAAAAAGCTGAAACCTGCAGGTTTCTTCTCTGCAGGGGTCACAGTCACATTTATAATTTTTTGGGGTACATTAATGTCACTTATCCAGGTTGTAGTTCCCCAACCCTCCTGAGATATGGTGTCCCTTTGGCACATCAGGAGCTGTCTTTCATATATCCATCCTCAGCACCTTAACCCAATGAAGTCTTCTCACCTGTCTTGTCACCCCCAGGCTCACTGTGAAATAATCTGTATCTATTGAATCATATTTTTCTATCATCTTTTATACAGATTATAAGATCTCCTTAGTCTTTGAAAGACCCTGTTAACTCATTCTTTACTGTGCCAATTTTGAAGCATTCTAAATGTAGTTGTGCATTTTAGATTGGACTTCAGAAAATTGTCTATAGCTCATCTTCTGTATTATGTATGGTATTCAAATCAGAAGGAGAAAAAAGAAACACACAATTAATAAAATGTTAATATCAAAAAGTATTTTAATTTTCTATCTTATTATTGGTGTGTATGTATGCTAACCCTGTTTTCCTACGTTCAAAGTCCATTTTTGAAATTTGCATCTGATGACTGAATGCATCCTAATATAAAACTGTCCTTAGCAAATACTCTGAATCTGTGTTACATTTAGACACTATAATTATGTTTAGCAAATGCTGGTATTTTTTAGCAGATGTAATTATTTTTCTCCTTAAAACGTACAGAACCTTATTCAATAAAGCTATGCCAACAAAATATTTGATTTACACAGATGGAATATCCAGAAGGATTCATAGTAAAAGGTGCTGATCCACTTGACTTCAGCCAATGCAATAAAAGGTTGGACTTAGATTTGGTTATAAAAAAATCCCATTAATTTCTCTAGTCAAATTAGCGTTACCCACTGCTATATTGTCCTCAAATATGATAGAAATATGTTGGTAATGATAAGGAAAAGTATTTTTGAAATTACAAAGATACTGGGAAATGGATAAATGCATAGTCTCCAGTTAACACCAACTGTAACAGGAACATTTGGGAGATGTTAAGCAAATTAGTCTTGGTGTGCTATGCATAATTGCTAATTATTTTTTCCAAGATAGCTCATTTATGTCATTTTCCAATAATCTTAGGTCATTCACTTTAAAGTGTTTCACATTGCATCCTTTGAAGGCAGTGTCAGAGCCCCTGCTGATTTTGAGGTTAAAATCTAAGAATCAAAGAATGGTTTATAGCTGGCACCAACTTGTGTGGCTTTCTCTTATAAGAATTTACAGCCTAGAATTAGCAATGCATGGAGATTCAGCATAAGATACTTTGGCTAATTGGTGAAGGAAATAATTTCTTGTGCAGTTTTGCCCTCTGCCAAGATGGCAAGGTGCTGAATGCTTCTTTTCTTTCTGAAGGAAAACACTGCTATAAATGAAAGAAAAAAAAACCCCAATCAAACAAAAAAGCCATATGAATTGGTTGGAATGACGTGATTTACCCTGCTGGATAATTCTTCTTTATAGATGTGTTTTACCGTATTATACTTGTACATTTTTTTTCTTACTTTCTCATGTGTCCTTTGCTGTTTGAAATTAAAGATATTGCTACTGTATTTTCAAGAAAACAAAATTAAAATAATAACTACTTTTGTAATACCGTGTTTGATTGAAAGAGTAAGTTCATTGGAGAGCAAAGAAGTAAATCCTGTTTGTTATGAACAGCCAGCCATTGCAGTAAAAAGTGAATTTACTCTTAAGTTCCACGGGTTTTCAGATCAGGGGGAATGAATTATGCAAAAAGTATATTATTATAAAATAGGAAAACTGGGTTCTATCTATCTGAATTTTAACGAAATTCAGTTCATGTGCTGATGGTTATTGATACTCTAGGGATATGTGCAGTCCTGTACAAAGGTGCCTTACTCTTTACTGTCATGTGTAAACCAGCTGTTTGCTGACTTGATGACTTTTGCCTTTATTATTCATGTTTGTACAAAACACAGAGATCTGACCTGAATATTTCATTTCTTTCTGTTTGAATGAACTGATTATCAAGCATCTTGTGTTTATTGATTAATCCTCAGTGCTCTTCTTAGTCTCTGTTTGGCGAGTTCTTGCTTTTATTGTTCTTGATCACTGACATCTCAGTTGTGATCTGTCTACTGCTCACATGGAGGAAGTTCTTTTCCACCATCTTTGAGTGCCTTTCTTTGTAACTTGCCTTGCTGAATGCCCTTTTTTGACCTCAGATAATGTTATTAAAATTATATAGATTTACTGCTTTCTTACTGTTGCTTGAACACCCCTATTAACCAGTGTCTTTAATAGTCACCTTACTATACCTCTTTTTTTCTTGCTGCTTCATATATTTTTCTCATTCTCCTTTTTTGTTTTTTCAAAGCAGCTGCCTTATTCTTGTTAACTTCTTATCTATTCTTTTCTGATTTGAGAATGAAATGTAGTTCTATTATGTTCAAGCAGAGTGCAGTAAATTCTGGATGCCTCTCTTGTTCAGTGAGCTTATGCACTTGTCTATGTCATCTTTAAGCAGTATTGTTATCTTATGTTGTGTCAAAAGTTCTTACCATCATAACCTTTGATTTGATTATTGTTCTTATCAAGCTGGTCTCTCACCTGGTCTTTGTGGTCAGAATGATTAATTCTTTACATGTTGACACAGGCAAAAAAAAAAAAATAGGAAATAGGTAAATATGTACATTAGAAACTGAAATAGGTGCAGAAACAGGGACCATCCCAGCTGCATGTTGCTACACTGTGCACATACGGCAGCACAGTCAATTTAATACAAGAAACATGTAGTTTTCTGTACCTTGCACCCCTTTTCTCCCATTTTCTCTGTGCTTCAGAGGAAAACACTGTAAGACAAATATGCATTTACAACCTGTGCTGAGTTACATGAAGAATGAAGTGCAGAAAGGCTGGGGAAAGAAGTGGTATTGTATTTAGTGTGGAATAAAATATACAGTAGAAAAATCATAAAATAAAATAAGCCTTCATAGCTTTACTTGCCCAAGTTTAGTCTTTGCTTTTCAGATTTTTAAAAAAATATAATTTAACAAAGTTGCATTTTTCTTACAGTGTCTATACTGAAACTGTGATGTACATCATAATTGTCTGCACAGTAAGTGTCAGTTGTCCAATATTCATGTTGTATCTGCAGAACTCCCCTTAGTATCTTGTAATTTCAGTTTAAACTTAAATTCATTCTGGTCTTGGTCTACAGCACTTGCATATGGTACATGTGGTTTTGTTTTGGTAGGTTTTTTGAATGTCATGGTTGACTAATTTAAAATACTGTCATTTCACCACTCCTTAAAAAATCCTCAACATCAAATCTTCTTTTTTTTTTTTTTTTTCCCTTATGGGTCACCAAGTATTAGAGTAATTTCTAAGTTTTTTTAAAATTGCCAGCCTGTCCTTTATGCTGTCCTACAGTCTCAGAAGAGTCTGATTCTATCACTTCCTTGGCTTTTGCAGCTGTCCAAGTTAATTTTTTCCTAAATTCGGAATACCTTCTATCTCAAGGACTCATTCTGTAGTCCTTTCAGGTTTTCCCTAACTATGCTTCAAGATTCATGTAGTTGTAGAAACATTTGCTCTGGTAAAGGATTCACAATTCCTCTGGTCTGCTCTTGACTTCTTATGCATCTAATAGTATAGTCATCATTTGTCTCCTGGTTTTAAAATGATCAAACCAATTAGAAAAGAAAAAAATTAGGGATACAATACAGGGTCATGACATTTGCTAATTATTGAGAGCATAGCAGTACATTTTTCATGTTGAATTGAGTTAGTCTCCTTGCCTGTTTCTTTCCTGAATATTCTAAACTTAAAAAAATCTATCTGGTCATATAATAACTTTTTACATGGAAAATAGTGGATTTTTTTCATTTTTTTCTTATGTCTGGGCATTATGATGGCTGTCATGTTTTTCTGCCTATAATTTTAACATGTCTTGGTGGTATCTTTTCAATCTCATAAGGGGTTTTGCATATAAAAGGTCTGCAGCTTCTCTCTGTAGCAGTTTTCATCAAATCTATTAAAAAATCCAATTTGAAAAAGCATATTCACACATTGTAATAAAGAAGTTAATTATCAAGTCACTACTGGTGCCAAACATAAGCCTAACCATATATGAGACTATTGGGATTTTTTCTTGTATTTGGTCTTGTTATTTCCTCTGTTCTAGGCTCTCCCCACAACAACTGAGAGCTTCTTCACCTCATCCCATTAAGGAACTGCTAGACAGACCTACTCACAGCCTAAAAAAACTGTCCTTTTGGGGGTGGCAGGAAGCAAGAAATACTTTCAAATGGCACACGACTTCTACTGGTAATTTTGCAAGCTTTATCAGTAGGGGGTAATAATATCTTGTGATTTTAACCTACTGTCTTCAATCTGTTCAAGAATAATTACAGATTAGTCCAACCATATACATTCAGTTACAACGATATATAGAGAAGAAGAAAAAGGATTTTTTTTTTTTTTTTACTTTTCTCAGTCTCTAGGTAGAAGAATGGAGGAAGATTGCCAGCTTCCTGAAAAATCAAGGCATTTCCAGGGAAATGGGAAAACAAGGAAAGGATGCAAAAGTTGGAGGAAGGGAAGAGGAAACAAAAAGTCATTTGGTTTTCTGGAGGTCAACCATACCGAGTGATTGATTGAGTGATTAGATTTGATTTGTTGCTGCAATCTCTGGAGCAAACCTCACATCCATCTGACATGCAAGTTCATCTAAAAATTTATTTGGAGAAACTGCTGTGTTTTATTCTGTTGTGACTCATGTAGAGAAAATTAGTAGAGTCTCCTTCTTGCTAAGTATCTACATCTGCTGGGGCTTATCCCAGCTTCCTGATAGAGCATACAGCTACCAGATGTTATCTGAAGAGTGGCTTGTTGGCAGCTGGATAGAATGGCCAAGGTTTGATTGCTAAGCAGAATCACTTGTCAGAACATATGAGCCATGCCAATGTTACTCTGCATTCCGCTTTTTTTGTCTGCAGTCTTAAAACCATAAGTAGTGCAATGAAGATGCAACATCTGAAGGAATATAACAAGCTTTGCTGCACTGAGCAAAAATGGCATAAACGGGGAGCATCTGTCATGTATTTAAAACCAGTAGTTACGGTGTTTTTCTCATTATTCAAATTGCTTTTGGATAGCTCTGCATGCTTCTATCAAATCTTTCAGTTATATGTGAATTTCAAAATACTAAGATGACAAAATTATTAAATGTTCTGTTGTTTGTGACACCAGGAGACACTGGAAGTGTAACAAGACATTTACATGACATGACTACAATACAGTGTGTCAGTTCTTGACAGCAAAACCTTATTTTAAAGTGTTTTTGTTGGCTAGATTGTTTTAGGAAGCATTTCTGCATTTCATAGGTGCAAATCTAAATCAAGGTTTGAGTCTTGGAAACTGAGATATGAAGGTAGTGTTTGCTCTGAGATGGTGATCCCTAGATGGGTGTTTATCCTAAGAAATAGAACTATCCTAGGCAGGCTGACATGTTCCAAGTCTCTCTTTAAATAACTGTAATTTCATTAAATACTAAATTTCTACAAAGAATGTAATTGGCTGTTTTCTCTCTATAGGTAAAGGTGGCATGGAATTTTTCCAGGAGAGCTAAATATAGCTTGCTTTTTTGATTCTATTTTATCTCTATTTTTGCTGAGCTGGAAAAAATCAAATACATTAAGTGTTTTATCACCAGATTTCATACCAGCTCAGTCTTTGTCCCCAGTCCATGGACATTTGTGCTGTTTTGTAGACTTAAACACTGGTGTAATCTTTAGAGAACCACTGGAGCTGTGATTGAAAGCCTGCCGATGTTATCTTTAGAGAAAGTAGGTTTACAATGCCCTCAGAGCCTGTCTAGGTATAATTCCATAGTTTATATGGTCGGATTGTAAGTGTTGTTTGTATCTTTCTCTTTTAAATTTTTGCTGGAGTTCAGTCAGGAGAGAATACCTAACATGGCTAATATCTCTTTCTTATGAGCAAATTGTGCAATTTGTTTTGTAAAATCATTGTCAATGAAGTATTCCCTCCTTCGGAGTTATTCCAAAAAACAAAATCTTTCTTTTTTTTCCTTACACTTGAAATCTTTGTTTATGATATGGGCAATCCATCACAATTGTGGTTTCTCCTCTGTTCTTCCTCTACTCTCCAGTCTAGCAAAAGATTGCAGTTTCCAGCAGGTGAAACAGATTTTGGCTTCTTAAATATTCCTATTGTGGCTTCCTTTTACCTCAAGTTTAGCTGTCAGTTCTCCTGAAGGTTCATCTTGCCTCTGCACTTGCAGTTATCTGTTGTTCTCATTTCTCTTTGATGCTGCCCTTCAATATGGCAGAACTTCCTGCTGATAGCAAGGAACATTGCTTTCCATGTTTTCTTTCCGTTTATGCTTTCACTTTTTTCAAAACCCTTTTTTGATAATTACCTATATAATAAAACTAAATATGTTACAAAATTAAAAAGAAACACGGTATTCTAAAATAAAAGTCCTGTTGAGGTTGCCAATTGCCAGGTACCACCTCTTGAAATTTTTATATCTTTTTTCCATTCATCTGGGGGCTGTTATTCATACTTTAGCAACTGGCCACGTATTTTTGGCATACAGATTCCTGGAGAATGGGAAAGTGCACCTGCCTGGCTGCAGGTGGGTACATGCTGCTCATGGACTTGATTAGTCCAACAGTCCAGCTGAAGGGCACAGACCCAAGCTATGGTGTATGTCACGGTGTGACTGGGATTTGCTAATTTTAATAGATTTAATTTCTCTTGGGGATCGAATTTAGGAGTAAAGGTAAAGCAGGCTTAAAACTTAAAAAGGTATAAACAGAAATTTATTAACAACACAACACAATTCAGAATGAGATTTCCAGATTATCCCCTCCTCCCCCTTTCCCCACATCAGCAACATACAAAGAACCCTTTAGTCAATTATCACTCAAATAATAATTTCAATACACTCTAGAGAGAAGAGTTCCTTTTTTGTTGGT
>WBND01001577.1:45011-80136 GCA_013398595.1 Tychaedon coryphoeus
GCGTTTAAAGAGGCCCTCCTCGGCCCGAGCTCCCATCCCCCTCCCTGCTTCACGTGCTCCCACCACAGTGTAGCAGTGCAACCCTCCTTGGACAGACCCTCCACATTCTTCCCTGATGGCATGGACCAGCTCATGTTAGGAGAGAAGAAATCAGAGCATATAGAGGACAGCACTGTTCCCAGTTAGTCTGGTTCAAATATCAAGCCAACACCTTGCCACATTCAAGAATCTGTCCTGTACCTTAATGCTCTCTGTAGAGGATGTAGGATCATAGAACATTTTGGATTGAAAGAGACCTTTGAAGGTCATCTAGTCCAACCCTCTTCTGCAATGAGCAGTGTCACCTTCAACTTGATCAGCTTTCTCAGAGCCCTGTCCAGTCTGATCTTGAATGTTTCCGAGGTCGGGGGTCCCATAAGGGCAGAAGAGAGGGGCAGGATCACCTCCCTTGGACTGCCATACTTATTTTGATGCAGCCCAGGACACAATTGGCTTTCTGGGATGCAAGCACATGTTGCTGGCCCATGTCCAGCTTTTCATCAGTAGATGCCAGTCCTTCTCAGCAGTGCTGCTCCCTACCCCTTCATCCCTCAGACTGTATTGATACTGGGGGCTATCCAGACCCAGGTGCAGGACCTTGCACTTAGAGTGGTTGAATTCTCTCTCTCATTCTTTGCAGGAGGATGTAGTCTAGCCTGTCACATAAATGCTACCAAGTTCTACCATTCTAAATTTTTACCTCAGTGATTAAACACACAATCACATATATTACAATCTAAAATGAGACAGATCCAAACACTTTTCCTTCACGTTCTGTTCAAGCCAAAATCAGGTACTTTTTCTTCCTTTTATGTCTGTCTGCTGAAAAGCATCATTTGTCCATTTCTCTCATTCACCAGTGTTTATGGAGATGCTCCTGGTTTTAACCAGTGGAGTGGTGAAGTGTGATGTTATTAGACAGAGCAGTCTGTTTGCCTGACAGAACCACTGGAGATGAACCTGTCAGGAATGTCTCCACCAAAAAGTATTGCTCAGAGGCCTTTTTGTCAGATTACTTGACACTTGCTCATGAACTATGACTAACATTGCATCTTAAAACACTCTGTATGTTTATTTTATAAGCCATATGGCTCAAACTGGCCTAGTGTTGTATAGGTGTGAAAGACAGTCTGGATAGATTTAATTACTTTGGACTTCTGAGCTTTACAGTAAAAAAGTTTCCATGGTAATGTAATTACTGTATTGTGTTTTATATAATTTATCCCTATGACCCCTTGGTTATTTCTTGATTTTTTTTTCATTTTCCTCTGGAAAACTATGTTTTCACAAAGAAAACCAAAACACCTAAATAATTAGTTCTGAAAAAGAATTGCTGTGCAGATGTGAAATATGTGGCAGTTAGGAGCTGAGAGATTTCACCTAAGGGTTTTGCTAATGGATCACTGGAAGCCTGTGAATATATATCTTTCTGCTCTTGTGGGAACTTTGCAGAATAGTTAATAGAATCTGAATTAGTCATCCTCACTAATTAGTTAGACCCTTTTCCCTTTGTTGTCCTTTTAACACTTTGTAGCTCTTAAAAATGTTATGTATACAAAATAGTAGGTGAGAACCTTTTCAGGTGAATAAAAGATTCAAATATGGCTGGGCTATCAGTTTTCCTTTACAAGAGCTCTCAGTCAAGTGTTGACTATGGTAAGCATGATGCATGGTAAGCAAATGGAGTACAGTTTTCTTAAATTATTTTTTGATACTGTAAAAATGTTTTACTGCAGTTCAGCTGTCAGTTTCTCACAGAAGTAGTAACCAAATTAATGGGTAACTGTTCCTGGCAAAGTAATGCAGGAATTGTTCTCAGAGGATGCTGCAGCCTGGGTGTTTAAAATACAATGCAGGTCTGCCTTTTGTGTGTCCTTAATCTGAAACTGGGTAATGTATCAGTGTATATTGACTTGTTATTCTACAGTGTGATAAATAATCGTATGGACTTGTTCTTAGTGATGCATTTTCTTAGGGCTTTTGTCTTACAATCAGTGATTCAAATGACATTAGATAATATGCACATAATCATGATATAACCATGCAGAGCTTGCAGTTTTTGTCTCCTGACATAAATATTCCATCTGTGAAAAAGATGCAATGTAATACAAAGAAATGATGGAACAGGAACATACCAAGGAATGTACACACAAGCATGTTTTTAGCTCAATGTAAATTAATCCATGCATAAACCATGAGAGTCTGAAGACGGCTGTAAGCTCTATCCTGATTTTTACCTTATAATACACTGAAAAATGATCTGTGATGCTAAAAGATGGTTATTTTTGGCATCCTATATCAATTTCCTCTTCACACAGCAACTGGTGGCAACTAAAAATAATCCTGGTTTCGTACTAGCTAAAAATCTGGTTGCATTTGGCACACGAACAACATGCACAAATAAAATTTAAGATCCCCTGTTCTGCTATTTCATTCGAGCCCACTCATCAAGCTTAGTTTGCTGCCATTTGAAAGCTATTGAAAAGCCATTAACTGGCAGGACTGTGAAAGCCGCAGTGCAGCAGCACACCTCAGTGCTGGAAGAATGTGGCTGCAAGTGCACACCAATTAAATCTTTCTATTCCTGGGGATGTGGGATTAGGAGCGGTGTCAATCAATTGTGCTACAATAGCACGTGCAGCAGTCATGGTTCAAGACGCACAGAGGTTTATCGTAACTCCAGCAGCCCGGCGAGGGTGACTTGGAAGCCTCTGCAAGATCCTGGAACAGAACCTACGCTAAATAATGTATTCTGAGGTGTACTGGATACCTGAGGAAGGGCTTTAAATAATGCATTTTCTGGGCATGACAGTTGTAGCAGAAGAGAATGCTGAAACCTGTAGCAAGACTACAGCCTGAGATGAAAGAATGTCTCATTACCATTTTATCAAATGCTGTAAGTAACAAAATGGTTATTTTGCTTTTAAAACTGTCTTTTTATTTTCTGAGGTGTGTCTTTTCATTACATATGCAAGAAGTCGAAGGCAGATGCTGCATGATGTCAACATAGTAGTGGGGAAGGGGAGTTGTTACTTTGCATGTGAATATATAGGCAGAGCCCAGTGTTTCTTTCTCTCCTCTGTTCAGAGGTAACTTCATTGTGTGTGTAATAATGCCCTCATTCTGAACTTCATAATGATCAGCTTTTAAAACTTTTGTTTAAATTAATCACCAAAGAATGGAATGTCCGAAAAGAAGAAACGTCATTGACAGCATTATGTTAAGGACGCCTTTAAGGACAACCGTGGAACATGGCTCTCACACTTTGCAAGGATACACAAATGAGAATAGCTTTATAATTACGAGCCCAGTTTATCATCTGCTGTAGATCAAATGCTTGCATCCCCTCCTTATCAAAATATTTAGCTATTTGGTGTGACAGACTTAAAAAAATAATAATGAACTTTTAACCTTGAATCATGCAAGCTTGCCTCCTTAAAGGCATCCTGAAATTGGGGTCTATGCTAAATGTATTTGATACATTGCAGAGGAAATTCCTAAGAGCATTTTTTTTTTTTTTTCAAGGCTGCTTGTCTTCCTAGCTGCACATTTTTCAATCTTTTAGGATTTGCATTTGAAATCATCCAGGGTCTGAGTAGAAATTGCTGGGTTTACATCAGAGAAATGAATTATTCTTTAAGTACCTGTTTTGAACAGCCAGTAGTAGTTCAATAGCCACAGATATTTTTTTACTGAAGGATTTAGAAAACTTCCAACTTTAGTGATTATGGCAGAGTTTTTGCATGTCAAATAGCAGACTGCTGTGAAAGGTTTTTCTCTCCAGATCATGGTCTTTGATGACTGAAGTGTACCAAGGACATTTGGAACCTGTTTTAAAAACATTGCGTTATAGTTAATAAACAAGTAATGTAGTTCTTTGCTGTCTTAATATGGAATTAAGGTGGCCTGGAATTAATTTAGTAATTAAAGTAAAAATGATTTTTATGCGTTTCCTCTTGTCTGTATTCAATGGGACTGGTGTATGGACTGCTTTTAATACTAGTGGGAGTTACAATTCCCTGTTCATGCAGAGAAGCAAAGATTAGTTTTGCTGCACAGTTTTAGAGGTGCATTCTAGGAATAAATCTTTGAGCTTGTATTGAGATTTGATATATGCAAATGAGGAATTTGCAACAACTGTCTTGAAGATGTCAAAAAAGTATTGTTTGGTCATTATTCACTTTAAAATTATTCTTACAGTGAAATTGTAGCAAATCTAGGTAGGCATGTGTCAATAGCATATTAAATAAGTAACTCTTCAGTGAAACTATAGGAAAGATAAGAAGATGACCCTGAGGTTCTTCTGTTAAAAGGAAGCAAATGATGACTAATTGGAATGTTCATTGCATTGATTGCAGAGATGAAGCACTAGCAGAGGGAAAGGTGAACGTGCAGCCTCAATTTTGTCAATAATATTTGTTTCCTGTTCTTCAGATTTGGAATTTTGATTAATGCATTCTCAGTAAAATGGAGTGTTTTACCCCACAGCTCCTTTCTTCCCAAATAGTGTCCTTTAGAAGACACCGGATGCTGGCTGGAGCCTGACAGGAGTTTTTTCACTGCTGGTGCATCTCAGAATTGGCAAAAGTGCTTCCATTTCCACCTGTCATTAGTGAAGGGGACGCACTTCCTCTGCAATGCTCCCCTGAGCGTTATTCTTTGATTATCATACCAATATGTTGCAGATGTTTGTGTTTGGCAGGCAGCTGGGATCAGAGATGGGCCGGGGCTGCGTGCGCAGTTGCAGCAGCAGCGGTGTTCTGAGATGTGCTGAGAGCAGCTGAATCTCACAGTGGCTGGAACGTGACTTCACACCCCACTTTGCTTCTAGTTCATTTCTCCACTGGTTTCTGTATCAGAAAGAAAGACACTGATCCAGAGGAAGCACGGTGGCAGAGCACTGTCTCTTGGTTGCTTTGGGTAGGGTGGAAATATCTAAAAGGCACAAATTAATGGCACGTGAAAGCTAGTGTTTTATGAACTATAGTGCTATGTACCTGGCTTTTGCATATGTTTGTATTTTGTTTTTCTAATCTTTGCAGGAATTGAGCGTGGAAATCTGAGCTGAGAAGGGCTTATAGCTATTCTCTGATGATATTAGCATAATTTTAATAATATTCTTTCATTTTTTTCATGGCATTGCTCGTAGAAGCACATAGAAGGCTGTGAAAATCAGATATACTTCACCATATAGGTCACCATCTTGCCATAAGACCTTTCAGGATGGAAAGATCCAACTTAAAAAGCTCTGCAGTCCACCACAGACTCATAAAATCATTAATGTTGGAAAAGACCTCTGAGATCATGGAATCCAACCATTATCCTGCCATATCCACCACTAAACCATGTCCCCAAGCACCATATCTATACATTTTTTGAACTGTTCCAGGGATTGCAATTCAACTAATTCCCTGGGCAGACTGTTCCAGTGTTGGCCACACTTTCAGTGAAGTAATTTTTCCTACTATCAAATCTAAACCTCCTCTGGCACAACTTGAGGTCATTTCTTCTTGTCCTGTCTTTTGTTACCTGAGAGAAGAGACTCATTACAGCCTCCTTTAAGAAAATTGAAGAGAGGTGTCCCCTGAGCCTCTTTTTCTCCAAGTTAAACAACCCCAGCTCCCTCAGCTGCTCCTCATAAGACCTGTGCTCCTGACCCTGCTCCAGCTCCATTGCCATTCTCTGGATACTCCATCCTGCTCTGAGCAGGAGTAACTGCGTGGTCAAACCAGATTTTCTGGGACCATGCCCAGTGAGGTCTTCCATGCCAGTAGTACTCTGGAATGGTGCCTGCTGCAGCCATCATGTTGTCTTTAGCTGGCACCTGCAGCATTTAGCACACAAGCCAAATGTGTGTCTGCCTGTTGGAGCAGCTCATGTTGTCACTACTCGTGCCCATCTCCTTTTTGCAGCCAAGCATTGCTGCTGCTCAGAGCTGTCCCTGTCTGTGCTGGTAGCTTATCCTTGGCAATCTGTGAGTGTAAGTATTCAGAAAAGAGAACAGGGGTTTGTAGGAGAGTATCACATATTATCTGCCAGCCGCAGGGTACCATTTTATCTTGATTATTTGTGTGACAGATTGTACAAATGAATGTAGTTTTGCAAATTAGGCAGCACCTTGCTGCTGTCTTCTGTCCCTCGTATATCTAGTTATAAGTATCATAATTTATATGTTATGGCAGTGGTTTTCTACCTTTGCTGTGCACTTACTCAGAGGGATCTGCAAAGGTAACTAAGAAAAACAGTACTTTAGCAAGGAGGCTTAAGTTTGTTACTCCAGAGTCTGATTTCCACTGCAAGTGCTGTAGAGGTGCATAAGTTCAAACAGAATAAAAACCTTGCTAGAATGAGTCATAGTTGTGCCTGGTGGAAGAAGTCCAAGCCAAGTGATTTCTCCAAATATTAAGATCATAAAATCTGAACATCAGGCTCTACTTCCATTCTTTCTGGTTTATCTGCTTCCAATTTCTTTAAATCCTTTGTATGAATTAAAACCCACTGAATTGTGCTATGTTACAGCCCGATACATACAGTAATCTGGGATAGAAATACTAAATAGATATTTATTGAGAAATTTAATTCAGGATTTGAAATAAGCTATAAAATAAATATAATAATTTTCTTCAGTATCTATCCCTTATTACCTTCAGGACCTGATTACATGGCAAGGATTGTCCATGAAGTGGTAGCTCTACCTGAACCTTATGGGGCTTGGAAAGGTTGGGGAAAGGTGTGATATGATACATTAGTTTCAGTTTTCAGAGGATAGAGACTTGAACTCGACTCTCCCATGGATGAAGAAGTAATACTGGGGGTGAAACATGATATCTTGGTGTCAGCTTTCTTATTGTGAGACAGCCTGTGAAACTTTCATCTGTGCCTTGGTAGAGCAAGTTATTGGAGTTTAGACCAAATACAAAGAGAAGAGGACGCTGAAAAGAGGAATTGGAGACCTGTAGTTGGTCTGTGACACAGGAACCCCTTACCTCTGTGGCAGCATGTGCAGGGTTTGTGATGACCCAAGTAAGAGTGACACATAGGTGCTCTGTCACACTGGATGGTTAGTGACATAAGAGAACTAGCAAATGTTTTGAAGTGTTTTCTCCTTCCCATGAGCAGTATTTCTTATATTCCAGGGTTAGGCAGGAGATGGTAATAATTTATTTACTGTATATTCTGGTGTCCTAGAGAATTCTCACATCTTGGACATGTCCTCTGTCTCCAATGAGGAACTCAAGGAACAAAATAGTAAAAATTTGAAGGTGGTGGAAATGAGAGCTGTAAACAGAAGCAGATGTTTGTTACAGCCTTTATTCAGCACCTATCCCATTTATTTAGGCTGATAGTTCATGATAGTGTCTCCTAACTCTCATGTCACAGTTTATTTCTGCTATAACAGAGCTAAGTACACCATGGCTGCAGGGAAAAATTCCTTTTGCTTGTACATGCTTATAACACTGTGACCTGTGGCATGAGGTTAGGATTGTTACTGAAATGAGATGCTTAGCATGGCTGAGTGATCCTGCCTGCTGGAAATGAAAGTGGGAGGCAGAGTCAGGAGTCATCTGCCCTGGGAATCCTGAAAGAGCAGGAGGAGTGGCTCTGTGAAATGAACCACTGCTTGGGAGTTTTAGGGTCCTGGGAAGGCTCATAAAGCAAGTCTGGGGGAGTAAAGAGGTTTTGATAAAAGGTATTTGTTTGAGAAGCTTATATTGAAAAAAATATATAAAAGATTGCTAATACAATATATGATATTTTATATTCCATTTTGACAGACTGAATGTGTCTGATGTATCAGTGATATATATATAGTGCGAACTTTTAAGAAAAAGATATTATAATTCAGGTGTCATGAAAAACTTCTGAAAATTGGGGTTTTAATTATTCAGTTAAGAACAATTGGGTTTTATCTTACTAACCTTAACACAAATAGAGCCATTGCTAGAATATTTTAACTTCTATTACACTTTTATCTCTATCTCTCACTGTCATCACAGGAAAATAGGATATTATTTACCACCTATGGATGACAGTATGTCTGTACCAGTTAGATGTGTTTATCCATTTTTGTTCTCCAGTTCTTGAGTTCATGTGACAGTGACAGAAACGCAACATCAATTTTTTAATTTGAACTCATTTTCTACCTAATCTAAATATTAACAAGTTTGAGATTCATGACACTGGGTGCAAGGAAAGAGATAAAAATAAAATTTTATATTAGTACATAGACATAGGAAGTTATACTTAGAAAAATGTATTTTGAGTGGTCAATCAGCCAATTTGCTTGGCACATTTGTAGTTGTAGTCTAATAATTTGCTAAGTGTGTTTCCAATAAATAAAACTTAGCTCACAGTAACAACTTTCCTAACAATGACAACCACATCGAATAGCATTTAATAATTTTATTAAGATGAATTTTTATATTAAATTGGTATTTGGAAAAATACACTTTGAAATAACAGCAAAAGGACCAGTATATTCACTTGGAGAGTGGAAGACTAAAAATATTCCAACTTTGCATTCAACTAAGAATGAGTTCTATTTATAGTAGTTTCATGGAAATCACAGTTATCCACCAATTATTTTTTGCCATTATTTTGTTTGCCACTGTAAAAAATCTGTCCGTAAAGAGAAGAGTCAGCACTTTCTGTGGAAAACTTTACCAAGGACTTGTAAGAAATTCCTTATAACTTTGGTATTTGGAGTGCTTTTTTTCTTCTAATGTAGTTATTCTGCAAACAGCAAAGAAATCTAGCCACCCTAAAAATCAGATGAAAGAAGATTATAAAGGTCAAAGTACCATATTTTCTCACTATATTGGCACAGCATGTGTGAAGCTTCAGATTCTGATATTATATTTTTTGAGAAGATTGCAGCAGGAACAGAGAGCAGAAAAAACTCCCAAACCAACAACACAACCCTCCCAACCTCTTTATTTCCATTTATGAAATTGTAGCAATATAGTGCTTTTCAATCCTGAAATACAGTCTTGCTTTAAATAATCACATTTATTTCTTTTTCTTGTTTAATACAAATTAGTATCCTGCATCACCATGAATTTTGCAGTTTCTAAGTTATAAAACGAAACAGAAAATATTTTGAGATAATTGAAATAACACCTGAATCAAAATTGCAACAATATAAATATGATTATTTTAAAGCAAGGGAAATCTGAGATGGAATTAATTCTAATCTGTTCTTAAACAAATGAAAATAAGTCAGCAAAAGCTTAGTTTGATTTGGAGCAAATAAAGAGTTGTCCTAATGCAAGTTTTTTAATATATCATAAAGGAGCACCACCAATGAATGAAAAATGCTGTTTGTTACAAGAGGTGCTTTCCACTTGTTTGCTTTTGAGCAAATGCCTTCAGTGACAACAACAGCAATGTAAGACTAAGAGAAATCTGCAAGTTTTGACTCCTGCACATCCCTTTAGCTAACAGAGATGGGTCAGTGTGGTATCACTTGCAGAAACACAAATGTGAGTAGTATGGCCAGAACTGGTTTTCTTGCTAGTGCCATTCTTGTACACTGGAAGACAGCAGTCCCTGACAACTTCCTCCCATTTATAAGGTGATTCAGAGAGCCCTGACTCAGTCCACTTTAAACCTTTTTGATGCAAGAATGGGATCTGACAAGGAGTGTGGACAGGAGGGCACCACACACAGTGGAAGAGCACTTGGTCACTTATTATTAGCTTTTCATCCAGCTAGAATATGAATGTTCCTGTTGCAAGAGTGCTTTACTCTTTCATTTCATAGTTGATTTTAAAACAAAAAGTTATTCTAAGAAAAAAAAAGGAGAAAGATAAAATCTGGTATCTTTGGCTGTAAATCCTACTGTAAATGTCTCTGTGCAGGATGACATTTCAGAGAAGATGGAAGCAGTATTCAGAGCACATTGACAGGCTGTAGATCTAGGCCATACCACCTCAGGTTGGTGGGCTCCTGCTGTGGTGCAAATCCTGTTATGAAATACAACACATAAAATATATATAGGACCTATATTTTCTACAGAAAATAGAGCAATGTATTAAGATCATATTTTAAGAGTTAATCGATAGCTTTCAAATATGATCCCTTTCCTATAAAAGGAATCAAAGCTTTGTCCTCTGGAAAGTTTTGTAAATGTTGACATCTAAACTGAGAAAGGAGGGAAGCAGGCATGTAGGAATTTCCTCTTTTTATTCTCTCTTCGTGGGAAGAATAGTATTTTTGTCTTTAGGTAGCTTATTGCAGGAGGCTCTAAAAAAATGTTAGAGCAATGTATTCCTTACTCAACAATAATTTTATGTGAAATGAGAGACATTTTTTATTCAGGTTGCTCCTGAATTGAGCAGCTTGTTTTTCAGATGCTTTCCTTTCAAGACAATAATTTGATTCTGTTAGCCACAGTACTAATATTAGTTGCAGAAGTGATATGTATAAATCATGTAGACATAGTTGTGGAAAGTAAAGCTTTTAAAGCAAACTAAATGACTTAATTCTTTTTAATCAGCAATGAATAAATAGATTTATTTTGTCTTGGAGTGACGTTTTTCTTTCTTGTGAGCAGTAATGTCAGAGTTACAATAATAATTGCTGTTTGATTTCTACTTCAGTTTCTTCAACAGTTATTTCATCAGTAAAGGTGCCTGAAGATTAGTGTAGACTAGTCCATCCTTTGACACTCTGCTTTTTTTCAGTTGGTCAAATGAGATCAAACTGTTCAGTTTCTTCTGTTTTCTCTTCTTCCTCTACTTCCTCTTCTTTCTTCCTCTTTTTAAAATTATCAACTGTATTTCCCCATTTTAATTTAACCCAGAAAGGACACTGTTGCATGTGTTCACAATCAAATGTTATAATGCCTATCTTCCCTCGTTTCCCTGCCCACACAGCTGTTCTATAGTAGGATTTGGCCACAAGTGTAGTGCTTGATGGGAGATGTGGAAGGTGACCTTAGAGACTGTTGTAAACACTGTTGTCAGGAAAGCCACTAAACATGCTTTTGTTTTCACTTGCCCATGAAGATCCAGCTCTCACTAGCAATCATCCTTGCTCTCCTAGCCTTGGCCAGGCTTGCCTAGGACATACCCAGTAATTACCCTGCCAGTGCAAGGGAGAGAAGCCTTTCAGATGCCAATGGTGTGGCTTCACAAGCCAGAAATTCTCATGGGTTTGTTCTTCACTTTACTGAGGGGTTCTCTTTACAGAGCTTTACAGGGACATTTGGAGAACTGAGTGAAGAGGCTGACCTGAGTGTCAGAAAAACAGAGCTGCTGTGCCCATTGTTGCTTTTGTGTGGCTGTCCACCCAGTACACCAAACAAGGAATCTTGTGATCTTACCTGTGAATCTCATCCATATGTGCTATTTTTGTCTTGGTACTCTGCCTAAACTTGCACTTTGTTAAATTCATTTTATTGTTCCATATTAATTTTTATGGTATATAACCTTTCTTTTTCCCTTTCACTGTTTAAATTTATGTTAACTTTTCTCTCCTTAGTCACTGCTTAGCTAAGCTATGCATATTTAATTCTTTTCATCTTTCCTCATAAATCAGTCCCTCGGGCCCCAAAACCATTTGTGGTAGTTTCTTTTGAACTGCTCCAATTTGACTGTCGAGAATTGAATGCAATATTCCAGATAAGTTGCCTTTCTGCAGAATGGAGGAGGGCCAGTTTCCAATCCTCTTGCTGTTTGAAAACTGAGATGGCAATCCCTTGATGTGCACAGAAGAGTGACCAAAGGCCTACATGTTAACCCTGCTGCAGTTTTTGTTAGCTCCACTGTGTGGTAAACTACTTTTCCATCTGCTTTTACTTTACAGTAATCTCTGTAAATTATTAGATTGCATGTAGAACCACAGTTCACTTGGCATAGAATTTCCTTTCCTGTGTGCTTGCCAGTCCTTATGGTTAGGTCTGTGAACCACTGTTTCCTTTTTGACTTTTAACTCCCTATGATGTATGATACTCCATATCCTCCTTGTCTTGGTTCACATAGTTCTTTACTAGCTTTTATATATGCAGGTTTTTGCAAACTTTGATTTATGTGTTTTTCTCCCATGTTTTTTTTGTAATTCTCGTAGGCTGCATGACTCTTGAGCCCTGGCATATTTGCTGACTACGTAGTGATATCTGAGAATGTCTGTAATAAAAGAATAGGTTTTGAAACAATCTGATTTTTTGTTTCTTTATTCAAGCAATTAGTTGTTGGTGTTGCTGTTCAATTTTTTCAGTACCCTTGAGGTGTAGCAACTGCAATTTTGGCTTCCTCTCACTGTTCACCAATGTGTTAGCTCACTTTCCCAAATTTCAGATTTGCAAGTGTTAACAACAGTCTTAGTGTTTTTCACTGACTATTGTGGTAAGTACCTGTGTAACAAAACTTTTACATTATACTGTGATGGCAGAAAGAATTTTCCAGTGTGTCTCTTCCCAGGTGTGCGTGCTTCCGTTCTCTCTATCCTATATCTGAAAGTGTGGGCTAGAGATCCATGTATTATTACATCTCCATTTAATGCACTGTAAGGAAATAACTGTTATCATCAAAGCTTAATTGTCATTTCATAAGTCTTGTATTGCAGTCAAATAAAGGCAGCTATGTCTGTGCAAGGACTAGAAAGGAGTTATTGTCTTTCAGGAAAATTTCTCATCTGTTCCTTCTTCTTTCTTTATTGTCATTTGGCAAGCCCAGCTCTTCATTCTCATTCTACCTTCTGATTTGGAGCTTCTTGAGTTTTACTTGCTCTTGGTGTGATTTACAGCAATTTGGATTATTCAAATATGACTAAATATTCTGATGCTATTTCCTCACAGGTTTTACAAGTGACAAGCATTAATTAGTATATTATTCTAACAAATATACATTGCTTGCTTCTGAAAATGCCAAATAAAAAGTGATATAAATTCACAGATCCAGAAGTTACAAGGGTTAGCAAACACCCAATTTGTTTTCTCTTCTAAGTTGTCTGTATATAGTTATATATTTAAAATGTGTTAGTGCAGTCAGTGTTAATCAGATGACTGTTGTTTTCTGATTGCTTTAAACTCTCTCTTCAGATCCTGATATAGAAATTTGGACTATTTCTTTAAAAAAATTAGCTGCTTTACCATTAAGCTTTGGAAAACACATATGCATATTTTGCTTTGATCTGTCCAAGGAAACAAAGTCTTTGTTATTTGTGTGTGTACATCTTGTAGTTTTTCTCCCCATGATAATTTCCAAACCCATTACGCAGTTGCAGGAAAATGTTTCAAAACCAGGTTAATTGTTACATGGTTTATTCAATCAAGTGAGTACTACATTACCTAGTAGTGTTGTATAACTATTTCTTTATGATTAGAAATTATAATTGGCTTTTCTAGTATATGGATGTCAGCTTTTGCTTACAAGCCATTATCTCTTGTCACACAAGGTACTGAGTAATGTCAAACACCTTGCAAGGAAATTTAACCATGCTGCAAGTTTCTTCTTCATGGTATGCTGGTTTCAGCTGGGGTAGAGTTAATTTTTGTCACAGTGTCTAGTACAGGGCTCTGTTTTGGATTTGTGCTGAACACAAGGCTGATAATGTACAGATGTTGCTGAGCAGGGCTAACAGAGCCAAGGCCTTTTCTGCTTTTCATACAACCATGGTGGGTAGGAAGTTGTTGGTGCATGGGAAGTTGGCAGGAGACACAGCCAGGACAGGTGACTCCAGTTGACCAAAGGGATATTCCAGACCACAGGACCTCATACTCATAATAGAAAGTAGGGAGGAAGAAGGAGGAAGGGTATGCATTTGGAGTGATGTTTGTCTTTGTAATGACCATTATATGTGATGGGGTCTTGCTCTCCTGGAGATGGCTGAACACCTGCCCAACCATGGGAAACAGTGAATTAATTTCTTTTTACTTTGCTTGTGTGTGCAGTTTTAGCTTTCCCAGTTTAACTGTATTTCAACCCATGAGTTCTCTTTTACCCTTCCTATTGTCTCCTCAGTTCTGCTAGTGGGAGAGTGACTGAGCAGCTGTGTGGGGTTTGGTGGCTGGAATCAAACCACAGTGCTTGGGTGAAAAGCAATGCCATGCACCCTTTTCACCATTTACCTTGCTGCAAGCAAAAGAAAGATAAGGTGGTGGTGGGACAAGCTTCAGAGGGTGTGTCTACACTTCATAAACAATGAAGAAAAGGCATTGGACTGCTGATGTTCTACTGTATTGTTATTTAGCTTGTTGGATCATTTTTTGAAGTGTCCCTACTAGTCCTCTCTATGGCAAAGTCTGTGGATGGTGTCTAGAGACCCCTCCCAATAGACTGGGCAGATGAAACACCTCCAAATTGTGTGTGCTATGCCCTGTGCAGCCTTTCATCTATTTCAAAGGCTTTGTAGCCTCAAATACTGTTCCCTGCCTACATATACCCTCCTACTGCTTACTAGAACATGTATATACACCTTTGGGTTTATGTCAAAATACCTTTCTCCTATGTTGCAGTGCAGTCTACACTTTAGACTCTGTGAAATTTAGAAGCCACAAAAAAAGATAATTATATCTTAGAGCACAACAGCACAGCAAAATCAAAGGGGAACTTGAACTATATCTTGTGCTGTCTAGATGTGTTTAATTTGTTCTGCATGAACCTTCACTAGTGAACATGAGCTGGTATATAACATTTATCTGACAAACTTTTTTTTTCCTTCTTTTTTTTTTNTTTTTTTTTCCTTCTTTTTTTTTTTCTTTTTTTTTTTTTTTGTCAGAGAATACTTATATCCTAAGTTTTGTGGCTGATTGCTCAAAAGACTTACTTGAATTCCAAAAAAGCAGGGTTTCAGTTGTTTCAACCTATTGTCTGAATACTCATTATTTAAAGTTGCTACAATAAAGCCCTGAATTCACCTTGAGCACAGACTTTCATCTCCAAAAAGCCCATCTGGGATATTCTATGAGATTAATAGGTTAATGTGTTTAACTCATATCTGAGACTGTGCAATCTTTCTAGTGGGAAACTCCTGTGCTCCAGAGCAGACAATGGTATCTTAGCTTGTTTCACAAAAGGTTCTGATGTTTGCAGGAGAAATTACTTTAAGTATGCTGTGGTTTGTAGGAATCCAGGCTGCACCTTTGTCTCATCCTTCAAGGGGGTACAGAAGGATAATGGCAGTAGAGACGGGATGGAGATAGCAGCTTTACCCAAAATAAACAGTATGAGCTTGACCAGATCATGTATGTTCATTTTGCTTGCATTCCTGGAGTTTCTGGATGTGATCCACAGATGAGGACTACTGCTCTGGGACATACAGACTTTCTTTCAGACCGTTCGTACTTCTGAATTCCCTGTACATCAAAAACAAACAAAAGAAAATTATTTTTTTGTGTTTCTGAAAAATGAGAGCCCCATACATATGTATTTGAAACCTGTTTTTTATTACACTGAAGGCTAATGCACAGGCAAGCAGTTTGGCTGCATTTGTTGAATAAGCTGGCACACAGTTAATGAATTTTACCTAGAACATAAAATCTCCATATGTCACAGACTGCTATATGGTATAAATCACAAATGACAGTGCAGAGCCCTCTGTTATATTTAATTAGGTATTATTCAGACTCTCTTCTATCACTACAATGGCAAGATCCCAAACTGGTTGATTCTTTGACTTAAATATAATAAATTTTTAGAAAATGCCAGTGTAACTTCACTGAATTGCTGATAGATAGATAATAGAGTCTGTTAGGAAGCCTGTAGAGTTGATAAATAGCATCTGATAAATAACTTTTCCTTGGTATCAGGCTGGAAATTGATTGCAGTTCCTACTTACCAGTCTAGTCACATCGAAAGGCTCTTGAAGAACAGCATACAGGAATAGGGTTTTATAAGTGGATGGCTGCTTGAATGTGCTCAGGATTGCTCTTCAGCAAAGACAGAATTGGGTGTTAAGCAGAAATTGAGGAAGCTTTGTGTGCTGGGTCATTTAAGAGCTCTGACTTTCTAATTACATCTAAAAGAAGCCCTGTGGAGCCAAGAATAGGAGAAGCTCATCAACTCCTTTACAGCAATGTAATTTATTCTCAGAGGACTTGGAATTAATTGAATACTTTACATTCTTTACAAGGTAAATAGTTTACATTTATACTGCTCCCTCATGATTATCTACTTTTGGGGTGGGAAGGGGAACCACAAAAAAAGAAAAAGGATGAAGTCCATTGCTACAGTGAGCAGATCTGTGCTGACCTGATGGAAATGTTTCAGCTGTGGAAGTCAGGCTGAGTGGCTGCAAGCACCACACTTCACTCACAGCTTAATAAAAGTAATGGAGAGGCTGTTCAAATGGTAAGTAATTTTCCCTGTGCTGAACCAAGGATTTTCAAATCTAACTATTTTGATGCTTGCCTTAATGTTTCAATTTGAGATGGATTTAAACTAAACTAGCCTTTCCTGTGGCTGTTCTCAGCCACATTTCTTTTGGAAACTGTAAGATCAGTAGAAAATACATAGTAACTTTTGATTTCTGAAGAAAGCACCTGTTAAAAATGCACTGATCTGTGGCTCAGACACAATGACTTCAGTTATGCCGTAGTATTTATATCACTGATTTCTTATAGAATTCATCTCAGCTTCATAAATACTAATAATTTTTTATTTATAATTCAACAAAGTAAATTTAAATAATATGCATTGTTGGTAGAATAAAAGCCTCCTGTATAATAATGTCATTATGTATAACAGCAAAGTGCATTAGTGAAAGGGCCAGTGCTGTAATTTCTAGTCTGACTCCTGTTAGCAAACAAGGAGTGCACATTAATGTAGCTATTTGAACTGGATGGAGCTGCACTGAATTACACCATCCGTGTATCTGAATCTGTCGGTGCCAAAGCACTTGCTGCTCATTGCATGCCTCTCCTACCTACCTTTGTTACTACTGTAGTTGTGGTTAGCTAACCAGCTTTAAAAGTGTTGTACAATAGTACTGTCTTTTATTTGTTGAATGAATCCTAATCCATTTCAGCATTTATTGAAGTTATTGAAATTTTGAAATCTTTTATCTTTCTGCAATTCAGGACAATTTCAGTTATCTAAATTAGAATGTAGATGATTAATTGCAGTTGTGAAAATGGGCTGATATCATATCTTTAGCAAGAATAGACCAAGATAGGGACTAAGAGTCAGAGGACTCAAACTAAACACAGTATATATTTATGAGGGCTTTTTTTCCTTTAGTGAGATTTAGCTGCTTAAAGACTATTGTTTTGGTAGCAGTGTCAAGCAGATACCTTCTCAGAATCTCAGATTACCGTTTTTCCGGGTACCTTAAACCCTCTACATTTTATTTCAGTGCTATAAAGTCCATAGTCTCTCAAATACCCAGAACTTTATTTATTCATTGTTTAAAATATCGAAAAAATCAGTATGTTTGCATAAATAAAGATAAGCATGTCTCTTTTTAAATTGAAATTTGTAATTTTAAGAATTATGCTCCATCATTCCATGTCACCTTATCTGAGAGGCTTGCTGCATTAAGCAATGTCAACAGTTTGATTGTGCTTGCCTTTAGTGAAAAGTTACATGCAATGTCAAAATGCAGGGAGGTGTACATGTATGTAGACATTCAACTTTGCAGTCTGGAAATGCCTCCTGATCTGTGACCCAGATTAGACAGGGACATAATCACCCCCATGTAGTATGAATTACCACCAGAGCTGTGTTTTTTAGGATGACCACTCTCCCAATTTAAATGTCACACTAAAGTTAGTAGATATAAAGCCATAAGGAACAGTATAAGGAAAAGCTGTATCCATATGGTTTCTGAAAAAAGGTATGGCAAAAATGTCCCTGCATACTGTAAAGTTACTTGAACTCAAATCATATACAGATGATGGAAGAACACTTCTGTAACAATCACATTCTTCCTCTCTGTTTATGTCCCATCACCCTCCCTGTGCTCTTCATTTTGTTCAGGAGCTGGTGCTTGTAATGTCACAAAATATTTCTTCTCTCGTCTTCACAGTGAGAATCAGTGACAATTCAAAGCAAACAGTTTCTCTTTACTCAGAAATCTCTTGTTTGTACAGGCAGGATCAAAACTGTAATTTGTCTTTTGATGCAGATGTCACACTCTCCAATTGTGAGTAAATTGCTACAATTTTATGAACATGTTGTTTTAAAGCAATGATTCTTCTCTTTCTTGTGGTTCATGGTGGACCCAGTCAATGAAGCAGCTCTTTGCTAGCAGGCATCATTGGAACTTTTTTTTTCCTGCTGATTACAGTGGAAATGGCTTCCTTTTTCCCGTACTAATTAGCAATCAATGTAATATGGCAAAAATTGCTTTGGTTTTGATATTTCAGCGTTCAATAAAGGTTTCTATATTGTGTGCTTATACTGAAGATGCAGACCTTAAAACTATATGCTTCCTGGCAATCATGTTTAATCTAGTAATTTTTGTCCAGAACATCCCATTAAATAAATAATAACCTGGTAAACCCTGCCAGCTTTTTCATGGCTGACACTGCCAATGTGTTCCCTGGTGCAGTCTACCATGACCATCACGGTGACCTTATCAAGTCCCTGCACATTAGTGTAATTTGTCATGCTCTGAGGCAAGAACCACATGAAATAATCTTCAAATCTGATATTTTATGTAATGAGATATAAACTCTTAACCAAATAGAAATTCAGAAGGCAACCTTTTTCCCTACCCACAAATCTTTACCATATTGCCTTCTGACTAGCACACTCAAAACCAGGCTCTGTTTTGGATCATGTTTTCCATATGTCTTCTGCTGTTGAATGGGGTTGTTCTTGTACCAAATCAATGTGGCAGTTTGTGCCAGTTTTCTCATAAATGGGGAAGGAAAGGATGGACAGACCTGCTGCACGTTACCTTTTTAGGAGGCTTTAATAGCTTTTCTTTGGAGTCTGACTGTAGCTGAGTTGTCATTCTCTAAGCAGTAACTGTTTACATCTGCCTAATGAAGTTGTGGATTTTAGCAGCTATTTTTTCCTGGACGGTTTCTTTACAGCTGAAGCTGTTGCTGCTGTTGGCAGTACTCACTTAGGATAGAGTAGTTGGCATACTTCAAATAGGAGAGCTTAATCCTAGGAGTTGGTTTACCAGAAACTTTGAGCAGTTCAAGAGGTTAAGTGCATATCTTCATGCCTGAGTCTGCCTAACCCTATGCCTCAGTAAAGGCAGGCAACTGGCTGACCTGAGCTGCAATCCTTCTGAAGAGTGGACACAGAGTTGAATGGGAGCCAGCTGCACATGCTGATGGTAACTCAGGCAAACCACATAGCGGGTATGTTCAGAGGAGTTTGGCCAGCAGACAGAGGGAACTCACTGTCTGCTGCTACTTGGGCCTACTGAAAATGCACCTGCAAATATGTGGTCTTGGTCCCCCCACCAAAGACTGACATTGAGGCAATAGAATGAGAGCAATGGAAGGTTAAGGACAACTAACAGAAATTACAAAGCTGAAGTCTTCTCAATGGTGACAGTGGTGACAAGGAATAATGGCTATCAAAAGAACTCAAGGCACTTCTGATAGAAGTCAGTGCAGCACTTAAACAGTTTACCCAGGCAACTTGTAGAATCTATTAACAGAGGTTTTAAAGGCTGGTAGACAAGACAAAGTTATCTGATCCAGTGTTAGTGAATTACCCCATGCTTCATTACCCCATGCTAAACCATCCACAGAATTTCCTCTAGAAGCTCGTCTATAACCATCCTGTGTTTGAGTTGAGCTCTCTTGAGTGTGAAAGAAGCTCTGTCTCTTACACCATCATCAGTTCCCCTGCTCAGCAGGACCACACAGCAGAGCACTGCCTGGTTCTAAAACTGGGACTCAGTGGTGCATTCTTAGATGTGAGCACCTGAAAGATTGATTCAGGGAGTTTGCCTTGTCTGCATTTATACCATGTTTCTTAATCCAGGCTTAATCTAATGAGGTTGCTAACCTGCAACTGTTACACCCACAGGCACTGATTTAATCTGAGTTGTACCAGGTTCCAGATGTGCTGAGAAAAGAAATTCCATCTTCAGTTCTTTAATTCTCAGCTGAGACCAGTGTCCAAACTGATCAAGAGTCCTTTTCTCATTTGGCCTGAGTTGCTTTGACTCTGGCCACATGCTGGGAGCTGCTACGTGAGACCAGTTGTGGCAGTCAAGCACTGTTCCTCATACAGCAAATAGATAAAGACTCATACAAGCTGAAAGTCATCCCAGTGGAGAGGCAGAGGGCACTAAGCCAGGAATATCCTTTCTGAAACTGGAATCTGCCTGTGAGAGCATCTTTGCTGTGCTGTGCTTGGCCAAGACACTGATTTGTTTGATTTCTTGCCTTGGATGAGGAGAGAAGTGTGATGGCAAAGATGTCCTACAGCTTGCATCAGTCTCATTTGTGATACAGCAGCAAACACTACCAGTTCCTCCTAAGAACAGCGACTGCACATGAGTTAAGCTGAGGAAAAGCAAAGATACCATTAAAGTCTCTGGTTAGCAAACAGTGCAGATTTACAGCTATGACTAGAACAGCAGCCACAATTCTCAGCCTCAGATGAGTTTTCAAAATATAAACATCAAGTTCATTTGCAGCCTGTTGGAGCTAGTGCATGGCTGCTCCTTTTTCCCTTCATAAAGGAGAAGGAATGAGCAATGCAGGGACGGGCTCCCAGCTGCAGGCAAACATGGTTTAACACAGCAAGCTGATTTTCACTGTGACTCTGAGCCTTGCTGGCAGGCATTATAGCCACATTTAGAAGTGTTAGGGTATAAGCTTAGGGAGTTACAAGCCAAAACGCCTGTGTAGGCTAAAGGCTTGTCTGCTGAAATATTTTATACACAGCAGAACAATTCTAATCGAGATATGAAGTTTGCTTATTCTGCAGTCCTACCATGAGAAAAAGAAGATGCAGTTGCAAACTACCTCAGGCTGAGGAGGATGGTCTGAATGTAGCTCTGCTATAGAATTGAATGCTCTGAACACTGGGATTGAAGCCAGAATAAAGTTACATTTTCTGCAGTGTTACAGAACTACCCTTTCATTTCCTTGTGTCTTCCAAAAAGGAAATGAAAGAAATGAAACATATAATTTTTGCCATGAAATGAAACATATCATTTAAGGTCAAGTGGAAAATTTTTATACAACAGGAGTTGTTGGCTTTGACATGCAAGAACAAAGGGTTTGTGTTTTGCCTTAACACAAGCCAATACTTGTTTCCAGTTTTTAGTGTGGCAGCTCATTTTCTTCAAACTAGAAGGGCATGCTAAGAAAGGAACAGAAATTATAGGGAGAGAGTAGCCTGTGTTAAAAGTGATTGACTGAATTTGGCCTATAGAATTGTATTCTGTGTCTGCTTCTGTCATAGTTTCCCAACAGGACACTCTGGCCACTTCATGGATAAATGTAGCCTCCTCAATTTTGGGAAGTCTGGTTTGAGACCATGGATTTTAATTTATAGTGAATACATATAATATTTAATGTAATATATTATATACACATACATGATATGTGTATTACATATGATATATTATAATATAGAATATAATATATATTATATACACATATTCACATTATATAATATTGTATTATCTGCAATTTATGAAATAATATACAAATAATTTAGCAAATACATATATGATGTTATTAATAGAATTTACAGAGTGTTTGGCATGCAGACCTAAGTCTATAATTTTATATTTTATTATGGAATTGTAATACCTTTAAAGCAAACCAAAACACATTAAAAAAGAACAAAAATTCTTGAATAGGACACCCTAAATTGTGAGTGATTTAAAAAGAAAATCATTGGTTTTCACTTCCAGATAAGAATACTCTGTTGTCTTTTTTTAAGTGAAAATAAATGTATATTTGGATGCTTTTATGTGCTATGATGACATGAGCTTTACAAAATCCTGTCAAGAGATTGTTAATTATGCCTTCAGAGCAGCATTTGAATGGTATTCAATAGATTAAACATGTGTCAAACCATAAGGAGAAAACAAAGTGGTCATTTAGTCAGCACTACGTTGAGGTGTGCTGAGATAGGGATCCCTTGATGATGTAACTCCACAAAACAAGTAGACAAAAACAGTTCATTAAGTTGTAGAATAATACTGATTTTGGTATTTCTTAACTACCTGGGGTAAATTGAGTGTGTTTCCTTTAAGAGGTCTTACTTCAAACTATGGAGAAAAAAGCTCCTTCATCTGGGCTGCTGTCTGTCCATAGAAATTACAAGTTTGAGCACCTAGCCCCCATATGAAGGAAATTCATATACATTAAGTAGAGCGTAAGAATAAGAATTGGTGGGGTGGTCTGTAGCCACCACATCAAAAGGCCTTAGTGCAAGATAGTGGGCACATTGTTGATAGAGGTGGATTCATATTCAAGGACTTGGGCAATAAAATTATCTGACAATCCATTAGCCTCCTTCTGTAACATAACAGTCCCTTGAAAAGTAAGTAGCAGTACTCAAGTCTCCTATGGTCTTTGCTCTCAGTGGAAGAGAGAACATACTTAAAAATAACAGTGTCATTGCAATGTGAGCAAAAATACCACATTTAATGGTAAAAACAAGAAAGGAATCTGGCTTAAAGGAAATGCTGTGACTATTAGGAATAACTGATTCAAAGACACATTTGTAATTGTTTCTACATGACGATTTTAGTATCCAGTGGTTTCATTTCAAGGATCAATTTTGATGTCTCTCAACAATCGATTTTAGAAAATAGAAAAAAGTTATAGACATGGTTAGGAACCTGAAATGACTGATGTTTTTGAGAGGTAGTTGTCTGAATGCCCACTGCATGCTAATGAACTCATTAAAATTCACAGAATCACTGGGTTGGAAGAGACCTTCAAGATCGAGTCCAACCCATGCCCTGACACCTCAACTAAACCATGGCACCAAGTGCCACATCCAGTCTTTTTTTAAACACATCCAGGGATGGTGACTCCACCACTTCCCCAGGCAGACAATTCCAGTACTTTATCACTCTTTCCATGAAAAGCTTTTTTCCTAATATCCAACCTAATTTTCCCTTGACACAGCTTGAGACTGTGTCCTCTGGTTCTGTCAGTTGCTGCCTGGAGAAAGAGACCAATCCCACCTAACTACAGCCACCTTTCAAGGAGTTGTAGTAGAGAGTGATAAGGTCACCCCTGAGTCTCCTTTTGTCCAGGCTGAACAATCACAGTTTCCTCAGCCATTCCTCACAGGGTTTGTGTTCCAACCCCCTCACCAGCTTTTTTCCTTCTCTGGACATGGTCAAGCATCTCAACATCCTTCCTAAACTGACAGGCTGTGGTATTATGATACAGTGGTTTTTCTTCTCATTGAATACAGGAATTTGCCAACCTAAAGCAAGATGAAAATGAATAAAAAAGAAGCACGGGCATCAAACTAGCATGAGCCTTCATAGCAGTTTCTTGTTTGTAAGAAAATACTAGCCAACTTGAACTGCATTGAAATATTTAGGTATTTTGCCCATCTCACATTTGAACTTTCAGACTTCTTTCTATTCACATTTGTTCACATGAACTGAGCCAGCATTTTAAAAACTCATCAGTGGAATGAGTTATGTATTATTTTCAGAAAGTAAACGATAATACATAGACTCTCTGTAGTCAGCCTTGGTAGGTGGAGTAGGAGGAGCTTACATGACGGGCTTGCACGTGGTTAGAGCAACAAAACAATTGGTGGAGGTTTCATGGCACATTTGAAAGCAAGATCTAAGTTTGCTTGTGTTTAATTCCTTGCAGGCTGTTTCCAGCTATGTAATGTTTTTCGGACCCATGAGATGGAAATTGAGCAGTGCTTGCTGGAGTCCCTCCCCCTGGGCCAGCGGCAGCGGCTGGTCAAGCGCATGCGCTGCGACCAAATAAAGGCGTACTACGAACGAGAAAAAGCTTTCCAGAAACGGGAGGGCTACGGGAAGAAGCTGAAACATGGAAAGAATCAACGAGTTCGTTTTAATCTTGCTGATATGATACAGGACGCAATCATACGTCATGATGATAAAGAAGGTACATATTGATGTGCTACAGTATTTTCCTTTGTACCGTAAAAGTTTCAGAGGAAAAGCTGTCTTGTTCTGCTCAGTTGTCTTTATGTAAAGTATAAAATGCTAATCATAAAATGATCTTCTCAATTAAATGTGCAGGCATGTATTGCATACAACACATTACAACTCCTTACTGAAATGAATAAGGTGTGGAGAGTAAACATGCAGAAACGTAATGAATTTATTTTGAGATTATTATGAACTAATGTATTTCAAAACAAGTAAGGACTATGAGTCTATGATTATGCCTGGACTCTTACATACCTACGTGAGCCATAGAATTTAACACAAGTTACTTTGAAAATTAGATTCTCGTTTTTAGCCAAATTTGGAGTAAGGGATGCTGTTGTTAGTGACATTGGCAAGAGAGCAAGGAGATGGTCTTGACCCATAGTTACACCAGATAGAAGGCATCTTTCTGCTTGTGAAATTGTTCATGTCCTTTGGAAATATGTAACCATACTTTAGGGCTCTGTTTCTGGTTTCCTTGCATTGTGTGAATCCCTGGCACAGCTGATAGTAACCTGAGGAATTTGTAATGTACTCCTCAGAAGTGAACTAAACCTTGCAGTAAGAATCTCCCAACTTCTAGAAGTCCCCAGAAATCCCCGCATTGTTGTGTAGTAGGGAGGGATATGAGAAAAGAACTGATGCAATATGGTTGGTAACTCCATTGCAAAAGGAGTTTATGTCAGTTCTTTGTAATCACATTAACATAAAAAGGGGAGACTCTGAGACAGACACACATCATGCAAAGAACTTGACAAATTTCTCCTGATTTTATCAGTTTGATCAGGTATGCCTTTTTTACTCACTCCTGAATCTTTACTTTATTGTGCATTTGCTCTATCATTGCTTATCACTCAGGTATAGTCCTACACATTTAGACCTTTACAAGAAATGAATCAAAAAGCTCTTCTTTCCAAGTGAGTGCACAGGGCATCATTTATAACTAAATTATAAATAAAATTCACAACCTTTCATTCCACTCTCCTAGTATGAGCAGGAATTATAAACAAAGATTATCCTCCATGTTCCCAAAGCTCCAAATTTCTTTAAAAATCAAACAGAATATTAGGTATGACTTTTAACATTCTGTAAAAGTCAGATACTCGAGGCTATTTTTGATATTCACACTGAAAAAATGTAGGTTGATTATTGCAATGGTGGTAGGGCTTCAGTGGTGTTTTTGTTGCCTATACTTGGCCTTGAGCTGCACCTGAGTCAGAATATAAAGTTCAGCAAGTGCTGAGACTGAATAACGTAAGTAGAAAGGGAAGACATCTCAGGCAGAGGAAAGTAAAATGGAGGAAAACTGGGAATGTTATTCTGCACTTGAAATGGATAAAACAGGTCCCCAAAAGCAAGCGGCTCAAATAGCCCACAGATAACATAGTCCTGAATTTGTTCCCCGTGGTTCTTTCCCAGGACTATGAAAATATGTGATTGTTGTCTTTAGGCAGCTTTGGGACCTGCAAGTGCCTGTCTGTTGTGTTTTTAGTCAAATTTTCCCAGAGCCTGTTTGCTTTGGGGTGAAAAATGCTATATTGAGAATTATCATTAAAAATAAACAACAAAACAACAACAGCAACAATAAAGTTTAAACTCACAGACATGAAAGCTTCTTTCCTACTATTCTTGCTGATTGGAACATCCAACCAGGACTGCAACCAGTGACTATACCTACGTTAGAATTTTTATTCAAATTAGACATACTCTTTTGTAATAGATATCACATTTATTTACAGAATTTGGTCATGTTTTATGGAGCATGTGACATAAATTCCTTTAAGGCATAACTGTACTGGAAGATGTGGTCTGGAAGTACAGCTAGTGCCCCAAAACAGTAACGAGCTTTCAGTCCATAAGGCTCAGCTAGACAGAGCCTGAAGTAATCCCATGGAAGTAGTGGGGTATAGATGGGGAAGTTGGGCTTTTGCTACAACCTGTTTCTCTTGTCTGTTTAATCAAATTTTATAATGTGCTCAGCAATCAACAGCATTGGATAGGTGTAAAAGGCAGCTAAGAAAGGTGTTTTGCAGTTCTATGAATGAAATGCAGAGAAACATAGTATAGAAAGTGGAAAGAGGGTACAACAATGGGATAGAAGGAGTTTTCCAGGTGAAGTCCAGGGGTTCAGTTTTTCTGGAGTATCATCAATGGACTGTTAGACTGACAGCACATTTTGAAGCTGTGAGCTGTAGTTCTGGTTTGGTAGGCAAGATAAATTGGATACCATTAATATATATAGAAAGATGAATTTATAATGTGGCTGGTGCAGAGACATTTCACAGAACCATGTCAGTCTGGTCAGAATTTCAGTCTTACAGATTCATTGTCTTTGTTATTCATGAAAAATGTAATACGTCTTCTCCAAAATAACTATAGCAGCTGCTACTGGGCACAAAATGCATTGCTGTTTTTGCATGCTAACAGAAGTGACCACTAATTTGCTCTAAAATTAATTTTAGAATGGACTTTGAGAAATTTTATTAGTGACCTGCTTTGTCTGAAATTTATAAATGAAATAGATATGCATTTGATTTCTCAATAGGTTTAAAATCAGTGAAATGATGTGTCTTTGCTCTTTTTTATTAACTATATATTTTTTTACTATTCGTAACTGTTCTTTAGTATTTTATCTGAGCCAGGGAGATTGAAGGGAAATCCTCCTCTGTCTCCTTGCAGCATCCTGTAATTTCTGTTTTAAAGCAATGTATTTTTACTGCTGTTGATGGGCCACATTCACCCACACTACTAGCAGTGAGCATTTTGGGAGATTCTGCAACTATTATTCTCAGTGTTGACATGTATAGAAGCAGAAGCTGATGAATAAGTGAATGCACTGTTTTTTGACACTGATTTTGTACAACATTACTGCTGGCAAGGGAATATCTCTAGTTAATTTTCCTTTAAATACTATGTATTTTTCTTCTTTGAGATAATAAATCCCTAATAAAAAAGGACAGCAGGAAATTTGTCTTGCTGACATAAGTCACATAAATGTACTGCAAAATGGGAGATGTAGCCAAGCTGGCTTCTGCATCCCATTCCTTCCCACTGTGAACTAGGCATGCTTGCCCCTATATGTGGCATTAGCATGTGGCCTCAGGTCTTTTCTGATACATGCACAAGTCATACATTTGCTGAGTCATGTGAGTCAAATACAAGTCATGTATTTGCTGAACCTGTACATCAGCTGAGACTCCTCAACAAGCAATTAAGAAATGAACCAAGCACTAAGGAAATAAACTGATGGAGTCTCAGTCTGCATTTCTGCTTCAAATACAAGGTAGTCAAATAGATTATTAGTATTTGGGCCTCTTAAGAATAAGGGATATGTGTCCTTCCTGAGGCAAAGGTGCAGTAATTGGCACTGACAGCTCTGGGAAACAGTGGATGCTTTGAAAGATGTGATTTTTGGAACGTGACCTGATAGATAAGCTTGCTACAATGAAAACAGTAACTAAAAGTGAACTTGACAGTCCTGTACCTGGAATCTAACATGAGGGAAACTAAAGGACTGGCTTTAGTTTTATCATCTTCTGTTACATTCTGTAACCCAACTTCTCAGTCATCCTGCAGAATTACTCAAGGTGTAGGATTATTGGAAAATCTTTGTATGCAGTGTCTTCTGTTGTAAAACCTCTGAGTTGTAATGCAGCCATGATGTGTACCATAAAGTCTGCGGGCTGGCAGCTGGTGCTAGGTCAGGGTACAAAGTACAGGCAGCCATCAAATTCAGTCTGGAGACAAAAGACTCCTGTGAAAATCAGCATTACAAAAGGGAAATGCAGATTCCCTAAACCTATTTAAAGCCCATTTCATCCTTCTGATGAGCAATATGCTGATTCTGTGACAGCATTGTGATTCTAAACAGCAGCAATACCAGGGTGAGTGAGTGTTAGCATAATGCCGAGTCTCTAGTCATGATTCTTTGTCCTTTCGTAGTGTCTGACTCCCTGTTTTAGTCAGTCCTCCTCAGTTCTCCCAGAGCTTCTTCCTAGCCCTGCAGTTGCCAGTGTGACTTTGCCTTTAGAGATAGAATGCTGGGATATGGTGGCTAGGGACAGCCTTACTCTCCCTTCTCTCACCAGAGTATGTCAGAAAAAGGTGATTTAAAAAGAAGATGATACCAGTATTCTACTTTTCCTGCAGTGCTACTGCTGGGGCTGGTCTCCTGGGACTGGGTCCTAGCCCCAGTTGCTGCCCCAGAGCAGTTTCATAGTGCAGGAAAGAAAACAGAAATCCTATCTCACTTCCCTTCCTGTGATGCCAGTATCACTAGCTGTTTGAAAGATGTAATATTATTGTGAGATTGGTAGTGTCGTGATATTTGAAAGAGTTGGAATAATCAGTATAATGGAAGGGTTTAGTATCCTTAGTTATTTCAATGAGCACTGTATAATTTATAATGCTATGATAAATTTCAGTTATATTAATTAAATGAGTGTTCAAGTGAGCATAAAAAGGGGGTACAGGTGGGACTGGTGCTGAACTATAATTTACATCTGAACAACTCGGGGCTATAAAGAGGACTCAGGGGAGGGGAAACAAAATCGATTCAGAAGAAGAATGTATCATTAATTTAAGGTGGCAGATGAGTTGACCATTAGCTTTCATTAGGAGACTGTGTCATAGATGTTATAATAATCCTTCCTATTTGTGGAAAAAATACAGAAATAATCTGAAACAGAAGACTGAGGCTGAAACTGAGTTGAAATAAACCAGGGTTTTTTTTAATTATTTCCTTGCATTGTTTTCAAATCTACTAACTGACTTCTTATTTTTGCATCTTATTACTTTAGACTTGGTTATGTTTTACTGTCCTTTTTCCAGTAGAAACAGCTTGGTTGGTTACATACAAGATGTTCTGTAAAACAGTGGGTTGCACTGACTGTGCCTGGCAAACATCTCAGGACTAATTTACTGATCCTCAACAATCAGTTTTAACATTGCCAGCAGTCTTTTGGAAAAGCTGGAAGAAGCAGGATGTGGGCAGTAGTGACAGGTTGGCAAGTGCAAGGCTCCATTACGTGAAACCTGTTGTCAGTCAATAATGTGTAACATAGACTTTTCTCATTTTATCATTGAGAAGAATGGGAACATACTCAGGCAGCCTGTGTGCCATTGGCATTCTGACTACCCTTTAAGATGTTTGATGATACCTCCTCTTCTCAAACTGATTGCAGGCAGCTTTTCTGATTTTTACATATTGCATGTTCTGGGATGAATGGTGAGAAAGCAAGGCTCCAAATTTGGCAGTGCCTGGTTTTTAAAATTCACCAAACCCTTAGATGAGGATTGCATTTTTGTGTGCCAGAAATTCAGAGGCATCTTTGCTACTAGAAGAGACAGAAAGATAAAAGCATATATTTACTAAAAACAGAGAATTTTAGTAACAGAAGATTTTTTCAGAAATACAAAGTAATAAGATGCATTATTATGCTTAATGTTTGGGAAAGGGGTGAAAAACAGGTGTAACATTTAATCTCCCAAGTTAGGTCCTTATCATTAAGGCAGAGTTTCCTTAAATTAAGCAAAAATATCTCCATCTTGAGTTTAACAAAAGGGTGATTCTGGAAAAGAGATGGATATCTGTGTGAAAGTGCAGATTTATCATCATAGATTACCATAATCCACTCTTGTTTGCTTCCACCTTTAAAAATCTTCCTGCCTTGTTTCTTATGATTAATATTTAATATCACCTTCTTTCATTCCATTCTCCTCCCAAAGGTACTTTAATTAGCATTTCTTTTGTGTACTGGATGTTGCAGCTACAGCCTTCTGAAGAGGCAGGGCTAAAATAATAACAAATGATTATAAATTATAATAAATAAGGAAAATTAAATGCATGTATTATTTATATTTTATATATGTATATATATATATATACACACACACACTTTTTATACATGTATTATACTAAAGGCATAAAGGATAGAAATATAAACACAGTTGATGAACCAGAATTCAGCTGTGTAATCTGAATAACTTTCCCTAGTTTTCCATGCGCTCTTGATTTTCTGTTGGCAAACCTGACTTCTACCATTTATTCCAGCTCTGAGAAGTAAAAAATGACAAATAGTTGTAGTATGTTTAGTATGCACAGGTAACCTTCATGACAAAAGAAAGCTCCCAGATTAAAAGAAATAAATTAAATCTTGGATCGAAAACCTGAACTAATAAGAAATGGGACAAATAAGACCAATTAGTAAGGTCCTGCATAGTGACATTATGAAGAGGGAACCCCTCTCCCAAAAAAAGCAATTTAATCTAATTTCAGTTTGAGGAATTTAAAACTTGGAATGATCAAGAACATTCAGAACAGAGCTATAATGTATTGCATACTCCATTACCTTACTGTAACATGCTCAATCCTTTTTTATAATGCTTTGTTTCAGGATTGCTCTAGCATTATTTAATATATTTTCATTTCAGATTACTATTTACTCTCACTCTAAACTTCATTAAAGCCTGTTTTTCATCTTTCTGGGGAAGCGAATGGAATTCATTATGCATGTAATAATAGGCAGACTTCCCCACACAAAGCTATTTTGGATTTTACAGTGTTTCCCTTGAACCAGTGGATAAAAAAGTACATTAGACAGTAATCTAAAAAGGGACTATTTTCAAATGTTAGTTTGCTGGGAACTATTGTAGAAGAAATCACAACACACATGTATGATAATTTATACAGCTTAATATTTGTTGTGCAATCCTAAAGAGACATGAGCACTAGACACTGAATAGTGAAGTCAAGAGCCTAATTAGAGCATAGCAAATTAATGAAGTACACAAAAATTTTGTGAATTGGGGCTTTTGGAAAGAAAGAAAACTATATAATGTAAATTATTGCTTTCACAAGACAAATTCATGCATTCTGGACTCGGAATCATGTCTGTAAATTTGGATGACACTAATGCAACTGACTGTCCAATGTGCTGCTGGTGATTTAATCTGTCCTGTGTGTAGGAAAATGAAATATCAATCAACCATCCCAATCCACCCATTGGTGAAGAAGCTTTTCCAAAGGCCCAGAAGGTAGAGGCATTTCAAACCAGGGCAAGGCAAGGCTTCAGTCCTGTAGAATCAGCATGGTTGTTAACTTTCTTTGGCTCCATGTGAACTGAATTCAGCAACGCAGGGCACCTTTTTGCTATGATGCAGGGAAACATAATGCCTTTAGTTATTGGGTAACAGATGTTTAGTAATTAAAGCAGCCCATTTCAAGAGCAATCATAAAATCACAGGGAGATGAAATTTGAATACATCTGAATTCCTGCAGGATTCCATATGTGCTTTTTTGTCCATGTGTTTACATTTTTAGTAATTTGGTGAAGCTGAGAAGTGAATATTAAATGATTTTTGTTGATAAAAATATGTATGACTGCTAATATTCAACACTTATTTAATTGGAAAAAGACTCACAGAAGAAGGTATGCCGTGTCAAAAAGTGAAGAATAGACTTGAGGGTGTAGATTTAATCTATTTTTTCTTCTCCATTTGGACTGTCTAACCCAGGAGTGCTTCTGCTCCATGACTACTTTTCTCTCAGCTGTGAAATGTTCCTGGTTTGTTTCAGCTGCAGTTTTTGTCTCTGCATATGCCCAGAACTACCTTGGTTTGAGCAGCTATCCTCTCTCTGTACCAAGTGGGGAAATAAAGAAAAAGCATCCCTGTATTTTGGGTCCCTTTCAGTAGGGAGATTCACACAAGTGTAATTTATCTGTCTTTTGATCAAATGGAGTTATGATGTCCTCCTTCTCTCTACAAAAACTGAGCTTGGAGCTGTGAGCCACCCATTTCTTCTAGCTCACAGGTTTTGCCTGTGGGTTGCTTTGAGAGCCACTTTTTGTCTGTGCATTTCTCTGTCCTGTCCCACTGACTCTTCTGTCCCCTTTTGTCCACACACCTCAAGTATCTCTAGCAGTGTTCAGCCTGGCATTTCCTGGGGAAGGACCTGAGAGGCAAATTTGATCCAGCTGGTCTTGCTTACATTACAGTAAACTGTAGAAAGGTGAATGAATAGTAAACTGTTGTACAAAAATCTCAATGCTATCATTATATCTGCCACTAACTGTGTTCTGAAAACAGGAGTGTATTCTGGGCTATTTGCAGTCCTGTTTCACCTGCCTAAGCTCTGAATAAATAAAAACTGAGATACGTGTTTGAATGCCATGATTCCCTTTTAGTGACTTTGGGTGTCTATAAGTTCACCCTGAAGAATTTGTTGAAAGGCCTTTTGCTTACTGATATAGAATTTCTAGAAACTCAGCTTTCAGATTTTTGTTTAAATCACAGATTTCCAAAATGTAGTCACTGAGTTGCTTGGTTTCTATGCAGATAAGTCTGTTCTTGAGCTTTAACCCTAGGTATCCAAACAAAACCACATTTGATTAACTAGAAATCATAAATGTTGTTTCAATCACAAGTGTAAAGCATAGTATTTATGAGAGTACCTTTGTAAAAACACACATATTCCTATTTTTTTTTAATTTACTTCTGACCATATTTTCAAAATTCTCAAATCTTTATTTTGGTAGACTATGATATGAAGCTTTTCTCCAGTTGGAAAAGTTGGTATATATATTATTTATAACTTCCAATCAGACTTATTCAAAAGGAAACTAAAATGCCATGAAAAATTATTTTGAAAACCATTACCCCTAAACAAGAGTCCAGCTTTTAAAGAGTGGTTTGAACAGACAGATACATATCTGTTCCTTTTTTATTCAATTTTAAATCTATTAACCTTATTTATAGTTCAATGCTCACGGACTTTTTTCCCATAAGACCTTCTTTACATTTAATAATAAAAAGTTTTTCAGTTGAGCATGTGTTGTGGTTTAACCCAACACATGGGCCAGCAGCCAAACTCCAAGCCGTCACTCACTTACTCCCCTACCAGCAGAATCAGGGGGAGAATTGGAGGAGCAGAAGAGATCTTGTGGGCTGAGATGTAGACAGTTTAGTGGGGAAAGCAAACGCCACACACACAAGCAGTGAAAAACAAGGAATGAATTCACTGCTTCCTAGGCTCAGGCAGGTGTTCAGCCTTCTCCAGGGGAGGAGGGCCTCATGTAATGGTGACTTGTGAAGACAAATTCCAACATGCTAAATATGCACCCTTCTTCCCCCCTTTTTATACACTGAGCATGATGTCCTATGGTTTGGAACATCCCTTTGGTCAGTTGGGGGTCACCTGTCCTGGCTGTGTCTCCTCCCAACCTCCCATGCGTTAACAACTTCCTACCCACCATGGTTGTACAAAAAGCAGAAAAGGCCTTGGCTCTGTTTTAGCCCTGCTCAGCAATAACAAAAACATCTTTATATTATTGACCCTGTGTTCAGCACAAATCCAAAACATGGCTCCCTACGAGCCACAGTGAAGAAAATAAACTCTACCCCAGCTGAAACCAGCACAGCATGCTCCAGCATTCAAGTATGAAGAAACACAAGGACTAATCACTCACAAATTCACTGTCATGCCAATAAAGATTCGTTAAGCCATTAGCAACCTACAAATTGGCACCTGGCATTCTTCCTATTCGTTTGAAAGGGGATCCACAGTGGGATGCAAGACTCTAAATTGGCAGCAATCAGAAGCCTATTCTCTCTGTCAAAGATGGTATCCACTGAGTAGCAGGTACTGCTGACATTCTCTGGTTATTGTTATAAGTCACTGATTAAAAAAAATTGCTGTAACATCAGAAGATCCTAGTCTATTCTTATGAAATAAAAAGAGAACAAGAATAGACTATTTTCTATGCAATTTTCTTTTGATTTTGTCTCCAGTATAATTATTGTGCTTTCATATTGATTTCCAATAATATTTCTTTAAAAAAGGGAAACTTTTCGGTATCTATCTTTCAATATCACTTACTTTAAAATGTTTTTATTTCAATCACAAATTGCACTATGATAGAAATTTAGGTTGAGGAACTGCAAAAATCAGTAGAGAAAAACCTTTTTTGTTTTTTATGAGCAAATCTTTACAGCAATAATACAGTTCTTTACAAAAATGAACTTAAGTCCTTAAAAATATTTTCAATTTTTAAATTCAACTTTAGAAGCATTTTTCTACTAGGGCATACTCAAATTTCTGCACTGGGGTGTAAAATAAAATAAAATTGAATACTTAAGCAAAAGACTGGGTGGAGACCTTATTCTGATATCTTGCAACATGCAGAATTTATGACTATCAAATTAGTTGATGGTTTGAGAAGAACATTCCTTCAAAATTTCTAAAGCATGGAGTTTGATTGGAGGTTTTGTGGAGTGGAATGACTTAGTGGAGTATCTTTCTCTAGAACCGTTCAAGTCATAACTAAATGAATATAATCAGAGCAACTAAATGCAGAAAATAATTTTTTTAAATGGCTAAGTCCTATCTCTTTGGGGTTTTATTCTGCTATTTTTTAACAAGAGCATGTGCCAAATTGAGCACCTGGAATGGGACAACTCTGGATGTACAAACAGTCTGGGGAGGGAGAGGCTGGAGAGCAGTGGCACAGAAAGGGACCTGGGGGTCCTGGTCAGTGGCAAGTTGGACATGAGCCAGCAGAGCCCTGGAGCCAGGAGGGCCAACCCTGTCCTGGGGTTCAGACTTGTACCCTAGCACAATGGGCATGTCACAGCCCACCAAGAAACTGCCTATAAAAGGGGCAGGGACCAAAGGTGAGATGGACACATTGGCAGAGCACAGACTCACCATGTCCCCAGTGCTGCGTTTCCTGTTTCTTATCAACAAACTAATAAATTGCCTTATTGATTGACCTACTCTATTGTGGTGAGTAATTTATAGCAAGGAGAAGCTGTATGGACTGAGGTCACTTGGTCAGTTCAGTCTGGAGGAGGCTGAGGAGAGACCTCACTGCAGTTACAGCTTCTTGTCAGGGGCAGAGGAGGGGCAGGCACTGATCTGGTGGTGACAGGATCTGAGGAAATGGCCTGAAGCTGTGTTAGGGGAGGTTTAGGTTGGATATCAGGAAATCATTTTTCACCCAGAGAGTGGTTGGGCACTGCAACAGGATCCCCATGGAAGGGCTCACAGCACCAA